>CM074719.1:633028913-633048319 GCA_037306005.1 Rhinophrynus dorsalis | reverse complement strand
CTTGTCTGGGCATGGCATTTATTCACCCCTGGGCCCAAGGATTATGGATATTGGACACTCCTTTGTGCCCAGACATACAATCTCTCAAGCCCTTATCCTGGACTAAGAGACTTTGGCTAGCCTTATGTGGATAGGCAGCTGTGTCTGAGGAAAGAGCAGTTCAAGGCTTGTGTGCTGCAAACTCTTTTGCCCTGCAAAGGGTTAATTATTTGAGTTTGGGCATATCTACTTTCAATATGTATTGCAACTCCCCAAGCCTTTTGCTTAATTATTCAACCCCTGGCCATTGTTAAGGGAATATATATTCTAGCCACTCAAGTCATTGTATTGAGAACTGTCCTGAGACCCCCTGCTGTGTGTTAATCCATTCATGCCCCTTAAGTCTTTGTTCAATCACACCCTTTGGTATCTGAAATGTAATCATGTCTGAGTTATTGTATCTGTTAAGACCATCTGTTGCTGGCCTCTGTCTGATGTGTTATGATTTAATCATGTTCCCTACTGTATCAGGTTCCTCATGTGATCCAATGTACTGTACTATGTATAAATATCTGTGGTCTTTGCCAATAAAGAGAGTTATGTTTGGAGTGAACAAGGAGCCGTGGAGTCTTGTATTGCTTATGGTCTAAAGTGCCCACTCTGATACCCATCTGCTCCAAGTATCCTGAATCGTGGACCGCCTGCTGCCAGTTCCCTGCGACCTAACTTTGTGGATTGTCAGGCGGCGATGTGGACTCTGCCTTGTTTCTTCCAGTTCCAGTAGAACCTTCAATTCGAGCACCGGAGTGCTTGAATGGCTTGGCAACCGCTACCCTTTGTTCCTGCGACACTTTCCCTGTTCTTCGTAGCCTGGGAGTAGAGGCTTAATTCTCTACTGCCCGTGTTTCCCTGCTGCAGTGATCCTGCGACTGTTTCAGTGACCGTCCATACGTCAACCGGTGCATCTGACGGCGCTTATCTGGCGTCGAGAAGGAGAGACCCGGGAAGGACGGTGGAAGGCGACGCGGTCCCTTCCCAGCTTCCGTTACATACATGACTATACAATTCATGCACATAATTTTGACATCTAATACAGTGTCTGCCAAAGAGGCATCCACCACACCATAACACAATGCACTGGACACCTCTGTCAAATTCCATTGGCAGAATCTGTATACTCAGTGTGGGCCATAAATTCTCATACTCTAGGGTCTGTTGTAGTACTTGATGTAGACTAGAGAATGCACACAAGATTAATTACCTTTTTCATAGTAAAACTGACCAGAGATTTGTGTTTTGTTAAGATATGTGTTAATGCCAGAGGGGCGCACAACCCATCAATTACAATGAGACGTGCAACCCCCCACATCCAAAGGGATGTTTATTTTGTGAGATAATGTAACATAAATCCCTTGTCATGGTTCAAACCACAGTTCAGAGTGTTAGATTTGGTTATCAGTTTATACTCCCACAGCTTTCTGTCTCTTTGTGTCTTAAAATTTCCCATCAGTACAGTCACTTTGGGTTCTTTAGTGTTGTGATCCATTCTGCAGAAAAGTTGGCCAACTGAGATGTCTCCTTAGTTGTTCACACTGGACCTATGAGAATTCATCCTTTTTCTTAGGGGTTGTCCTGTCTCACCCACATACAGTTCTGTTTGGGGACATTTCACACACATGATACAATATTAGATGAGCCACAGGAGAATTTGCCCTTGATATTGCGGCTTCTGTGGGAATGTGGCATGGGCACCTAATCTATGATACGTATGTGTGTACACAGGTTCCACATGTCCTTTGTAGACAGGGAGAAGTACCATTTTCTGTTGCATTCTTAAGTGAGCTCTTCACCACCAATTTATTCAAGTTGATGGGTTGTTTATAGGAGAGGAGTGAAGGTTTTTTTTGTAATATTCTGTTTAATCTGCATCAGTATGTAGTATTGATTGGAGCTCTTTGGAGATTTTACGAAGGACTTCAATCTGTGGATTATAGGTGACTACTAATATCTTTGTAATCTTCCTGTGGTTGTTAGTATTCCAGGAGATTTCCTCTGGGTACACTGGTGGCTCCATGATCTTGACATTATATTCATGACTAATAAACTCTCTCCAGAGATCTTTAAGATATTGATCTCTGCCAGAAGTCTCAGAGCATATGGATATTTAGAAGTAGAGGATTACAAGGATATGGGGTGAATCAAAGAGAAGGTTTGTCAGTTAATGAGTTCAGTCACTGAAATGCTTGTCAATCACTGATAAGGCTTGCCAGTCACATAGGTCAATCACTGAAAGGCTTGTCAGTCAAATAAGGCAATCATTGAGAAGGCTTGTCAATCACATGGGTCAATCACTGAAAGGCTTGTCAGTCAAATAAGGCAATCATTGAGACGGCTTGTCAATCACATGGGTCAATCACCGAAAGGCTTGTCAGTCAAATAAGGCAATCATTGAGACGGCTTGTCAATCACATGGGTCAATCACTGAAAGGCTTGTCAGTCAAATAAGGCAATCATTGAGAAGGCTTGTGTTACAGCTTACCTTTACTTCAGCATCATCTGCAGGCTCGAGTCTTCAAGCATGCTGCAGGCCTCTGTTTTATCTGTTTTCTTCCTGTAGTCTCCGCCTACCTACTTCCTTCTACCTACTTCCTCCCTCTGAGCTTCTCCACCCACCTACTTCCTGTGGAGGGGTTTAAAAGGCTGACTGAGACCTGACTCAGTTGCCCCTGTGTTGTTGTTCTTAGCAGTTCTGTTACCTTGGGCTCCGTGTATGTCCTGGCTAGTCTTCCATCCATCCTGGTGCTGACCTGTGGATCTGTCTGACTAATCTTTTGCTTATCCCTATAGTGGACACCCAACCTGGTGCAGACCTGAGGCTCTGGCTGACTACCTGAACTGTGTATGACCTGGCTTGTCTGACTACCCCCTCTGGTGCTGACTTGTGGCTCTGTCTGACTACTCTTAAGTTTGTTCCTTCTACCTAGCAGACACCCAACCTAGTGCAGACCTGGGGCTCTGGTAGACTAAGTTCTGATACTGACTGCAGGCGTGAGTCAGCTATCATTTTCCCATACTGACTGCTGGCGTGAGTCAGTTTGCTCCATACTGACTGCAGACGTGAGTCAGAATTCACTCCCTACTGACTTCAGGTGTGAGTTGGTAAACCTGTTATGTCGGATCAAGATCCTGAGTTTCGGTTCCTGCTCCTGCTCCTGGTTCCTGTTGAGACTACCAGTGGCTAAGGCCTAGTCTCCAGCAGTGTGGTCTAGCTTTTCAGCCTATTATTCCTGATATTAGTGCTTGCTGGCTGGTAACCGTCTGATTGTTCCTGGTGGATATGTTGTTCTTTCTATCATTTGTTAATAAATTGCATTAACTATACCATACTGACTCCTGAACTTCTCTGGGTAACAGTGACAGCTTGTCAATCACATGGGTCAATCACTGAAAGGTTTGTCAGTCACTTAAGCAATCATTGAGAAGGCCTGTCAATCACTTGGGTCAATCACTGAGAAGGCCTGTCAATCACATGGGTCAATCACTGAAAGGCTTGTCGGTCACTTAAGGCAATCATTGAGAAGGCCTGTCAATCACTTGGGTCAATCACTGAGAAGGCTTGTCAAAGTGATTGAAAAACACAGAAAGAGGATACTACAGTGAAATAGTGTGTATTAGATTAGCATTTACTCAATTGTTTTGTTGGTCGGTGTAGCAGTCCTTGGTTAAAATGCTTCAGTCAAATCCAACATTCCCCAGTGTGTCTGTAGCTTACTAGAACCTTTTCATCAGGGTGTCAGACCCAAATATAAAAAGGTCCTACTGATCTACATACTATTTGGTTGACCAGACCATTGTACTTTATTTATTTTACTGTAGATTATTTACATTAAATAATGTTATTTTTTTACGGTCTAATCGGCTCGTGAATTGCCTGTTATTTTCACTAACTTGTAAGAGTCCTATCACCCTGAAGCCTTTTACCAGAGTTTTTTCCATTGTTCTGGATGTGGAATTCTTTATTTTATAGGGGATCAACCTGTTTCCCCAGGGAAGAAGCTGATTATAGATTTTGAGAAATCTGTGTTTAAATATCCTTCACATGCGTGAAAGAGTATGAGTAGAACTATTGTATGAGCCTCTAAAGGATCCTTCATCTGAACAGAATTAACCTATGAGATGATTGTGACGTGACGCCTTGTATCATAAGCTGGATACCTCTTTTATTGTTCCCTTCTCCCCTCAGAATAACAATCCAATAGTAAACTGACCCTCCTGTTCCCAAACATCAGCCGAGACTTGATGAAGGGAAGAACTCACTTTTATTGACTCAAACACACAGGTTATATACACTACAGAGACTCTTATCTAGATCAGCATGCAAATGAATACTTGGGACAGTGTTTCTATGCTTGACCAATCAGCCACCAGCATCCTTATCAGGATAAGAATGCAGATTAAGACTTGAAATCATACATTCTTAACTGGCTCATCAATAACCTCCTCTGATTGGTCAAGGAATCAATTAACATTCCTTAGCACATACCTGGAGTAGAGTGGAAGCAACGCCCAACCCCCACCATCTCTACACTCCAGAAATGTATTGGAAGCAACTCAGTCTATGGCTGTTAGTCTTTTGGGTAGAAATAGTCTCTAACACACTAATATCTCCCATAGTCACCACAGTTCTGTCACAATGATCTCATGCAATTGTCTTTTCAGTGACTGACATCAATCACAAATATACACATCCACTGGGAACACGATATCCAGTATTAATTCAAACTTACTTGTGGGGAACAAATTCATCCAGAATTAATACAAAGTGCCCACTGGGATTTATTGCCCTTGTAAGTGGGTTCTTTCTTGATTCAAGTAGAAAGAGGTCATCATTACAGTTCGTGAAAGAAAAAAATATGCTTTAATTTTGTAATCTTCAATGACTTGGTATTTGTTATTGAGATTATATGATCTAAAATGTTACAGCCCAATGAGGCCAAAGAGACACTGAAGAATTCTCCTGTTTGCAATTGCACAGCAGAGGGAATAATTAATAAATCCTCCTTTACTTAAGGGATGTCTATATGTGTGTATATGTAACAGAAGTCTATACTTGCTTCTACATAAGGGATGTCTATACTTGCCTATATGTAACAGAAGTCTATACTTGCTTCTACATAAGGGATGTCTATACTTGCCTATATGTAACAGAAGTCTATACTTGACTATATTTTCTTCCACGTGAGAGATGTCTATAATTGTATGTATGTAACAGACATCTATACATGCCTCTATTTTCTATACATAAATTAATCTATATTTGTGTAAATTTACTTCTATATAAGGGATATCTAGACTTGTCTATATGCAACAGATGTCTATACGTGCCTATATATGTCTATACATAAATAAATCTATACTTGCCTATACTTTTTATGAATAAACAGAGTACTGCCACTGCTGGGAATATTTTCATTAAAAATTTTCACCATTATCTTTTTACGACTGCTCTAAAAGGCACGTTTTGGGGTATTTTTGTACTACTGTTTTTCACACTGAGTGATAGAAAGGTTTCTATAACATTAAAGGGATAGTAATACTTCGTTTTAACTTGAAGAATGATATGTCTTATGTCTCAAACCTTTATGGTTTGAGAGATATTCACAAGCAAAGTTTCCCCTCCCGACCCTTTTACCTAGTGTAAGCCATCTCTTCTCAGATGTGGAATCCAGTCCATAGACCAGACAGATAACAGCAGGGGACAATCTTCTTCCTATGAGAACAATGAAAGCCCTGCCCCCCTTTTACCTAGTGTAAGCCATCTCTTCTCAGATGTGGAATCCAGTCCATAGACCAGACAGATAACAGAAGGGGACAATCTTCTTCCTATGAGAACAATGAAAGCCCTGCCCCCCTTTTACCTAGTGTAAGCCATCTCTTCTCAGATGTGGAATCCAGTCCATAGACCAGACAGATAACAGAAGGGGACAATCATCTTCCTATGAGAACAATGAAAGCCCTGCCCCCCTTGACAAGTTTTTCAGCTTTTTCCCTTATCTTAATTGAAGATTGTCCCTCTCTGCAGTCTACCTGGGCACCTCCCTTCTGATCTGGCTGAACGGGGGGGGATACTTTGTTTGTGAATATCTCTTAAACCATAACGGTTTGAGAGATAAGACATATATCGTTCTTCATGTTTTTTTAATGCCTACAAAATAAAATAAAGATAAAATGAAGTATTACTATCCCTTTAAGTAGTTGTGCAATAAATTGTTAACCCTCTGGTTCTTAAAAGGTTAAATGGCATCTGGACACCTTATTGTTCTATCAGAACCACTGCTATATGAACGTTTCCCTTCTCATCTTGATAAGAGATTTCTGTACCCAATCTGTGTCACTTTAGGAATATTTCTGCGATGGGCACATGGATTAGAATATGTCCCCTGATGATCCCAGCATGAGGGGACCATGAAAAGCTCCCATTACCAGCTAAGAGCCCCCAGGAAAGGAATGATGAGGGCAGTAAGACAATGAGGCATCACAATCATATTACAGTGAATCCAGTTATTAAAGCCGCCCCACTGCGACTGATAAGTGACTCAGAACTAGACTGGAGCAGTCTGCTTTATATCAGCTTTACCATCTCGCCTGGAATGAGAGGAAAGGTCACTGAAATAGAGGAGCCGTTCTGGAGCCTACCAACTGAACCATAGGGGGCTGGTAAAAAAATCCTCCAAATCACCACTAATTTAAATAGATCATTGGATCTGCTTGATAGCATTAAAATGTAAAAAAAAACAATTTAATACAAAGAAGATTTAAGAAAAGTGTATTTGTCCCCAGTGAAGCAGTCGGCTTGCTTTGCTTTGTTCACCACCTTTACGAAGACAGTTATACTTAACTCTAATCAATAAGTGGTTGCACCCAGATGGCATGAAATCCCATGAGTCTGACTGAGTCCCCCATCGCTATGGACCATATATCCAGGGGCACAACTGCACCACCACAGAGGTATAACGAGTCCAGCCAATGGGGACGTATGCTCACTACCTGACCTGCAGTCCAGCCAATGGGGACGTATGCTCACTACCTGACCTGCAGTCCTGCCAATGGGGACGTATACTCACTACCTGACCTGCAGTCCTGCAATGGGGACGTATACTCACTACCTGACCTGCAGTCCTGCCAATGGGGACGTATACTCACTACCTGACCTGCAGTCCTGCAATGGGGACGTATACTCACTACCTGACCTGCAGTCCAGCCAATGGGGACGTATACTCACTACCTGACCTGCAGTCCTGCAATGGGGACGTATACTCACTACCTGACCTGCAGTCCAGCCAATGGGGACGTATACTCACTACCTGACCTGCAGTCCTGCAATGGGGACGTATACTCACTACCTGACCTGCAGTCCAGCCAATGGGGACGTATACTCACTACCTGACCTGCAGTCCTGCAATGGGGACGTATACTCACTACCTGACCTGCAGTCCTGCAATGGGGACGTATACTCACTACCTGACCTGCAGTCCTGCAATGGGGACGTATACTCACTACCTGACCTGCAGTCCTGCAATGGGGACGTATACTCACTACCTGACCTGCAGTCCAGCCAATGGGGACGTATACTCACTACCTGACCTGCAGTCCTGCAATGGGGACGTATACTCACTACCTGACCTGCAGTCCAGCCAATGGGGACGTATACTCACTACCTGACCTGCAGTCCTGCAATGGGGACGTATACTCACTACCTGACCTGCAGTCCTGCAATGGGGACGTATACTCACTACCTGACCTGCAGTCCAGCCAATGGGGACGTATACTCACTACCTGACCTGCAGTCCTGCAATGGGGACGTATACTCACTACCTGACCTGCAGTCCTGCAATGGGGACGTATACTCACTACCTGACCTGCAGTCCTGCAATGGGGACGTATACTCACTACCTGACCTGCAGTCCTGCAATGGGGACGTATACTCACTACCTGACCTGCAGTCCTGCAATGGGGACGTATACTCACTACCTGATCTGCAGTCCTGCAATGGGGACGTATACTCACTACCTGACCTGCAGTCCTGCAGTGGGGACGTATACTCACTACCTGACCTGCAGTCCTGCAGTGGGGACGTATACTCACTACCTGATCTGCAGTCCAGCCAATGGGGACGTATACTCACTACCTGACCTGCAGTTCACTGGAACCACACAATGCTTCTTTTCCTTCCTAAATATGAGACTGAGAGGGAGAGAGAGAGAGATAGAGTGCAAGAGAGAGAGAGACAGTGAGAGACAGAGTGCAAGAGAGAGAGACACAGTGAGAGACAGAGTGCAAGAGAGAGAGACAGTGAGAGACAGAGTGCAAGAGAGAGAGAGTGGAAGAGAGAGAAATAGTGAGAGACAGAGTGCAAGAGAGAGATAGAGTGCAAGAGAGAGGAAAGAGTGAGAGACAGAAAAGTTCAGGGGAGAGATGGAGGGAGAGAGAAGACCTGGATAGAGGGAGAGAGGCATTAAGTGCAAGAGAGCAGACACAGAGTGAAAGGAGAGAAATGAGAGAGAAGGTGTAAGGAGAGAGGAGTCATGGACGGAGAGAGAGAGGGGGATGAGAGAGAGAGAGGGGGATGACCGAGAGAGAAGGCCTAGAAAGAGAGGGAGGCAGAGTAAAAGAAAAGGTTTAGAGAGAGAACGGGGGAGTGAGAGGGAGAGTGAATGAGAGGTTTTGGAGAGGACAGAGGGAGAGATATGAGAGGAGAGAGGGGTGGTAGAAGGTGATAGAAGGGGAGAGGGTGTGAGAGGGGAGAGAGACTAGGGAAAGGGGTGTTAGAAGGGGAGATAGATGTTTGAGGGTTGTGAGGGGGAGGAGAGGAGTTAGAAGGGTAGGAGAGGAGGGAGAGGGGAGAGTGAGTGGGGCGAGTGAGAGGGAGAAAGAGAGTTGTGGAGAGGAAGAAAGATGGAGAAAGGGAGAGAGAGAGAGATAAAAACAGAGAGGGAGGGAGAAAGAGGGAGAGGGATGGAGAAAGGGAAATGGTGGTGGAGAGAGTGAGTGAGAAAGATGGACTGAGGGAATGAGAAAGAGAGGGGGAGTAAGTAAGGATGACAGGGAGGGAGAGAGGGAGGAGTGAGTAAGGATGAGAGGGAGGGAGAGAGAGGAGTGAGTAAGGATGAGAGGGAGGGAGAGAGAGAGGAGTGAGTAAGGATGAGAGGGAGGGGGAGAGGGGGAGTGAGTAAGGAATGGAGGGAGAGAGGGGGGAGTGAGTAAGGATGAGAGGGAGGGAGAGAGGGAGGAGTGAGTAAGGATGAGAGGGAGGGAGAGAGGGGGAGTGAGTAAGGATGAGAGGGAGGGAGGAAGAGAGGGAGGACTGAGTAAGGATGAGAGGGAGGAGAGAGGGAGGAGTGAATAAGGATGAGAGGGAGGGAGAGAGGGGGAGTGAGTAAGGATGAGAGGAGGGAGGGAGGAGTGAGTAAGGATGGGAGGGATGGAGAGAGGGGGGAGTGAGTAAGGATGAGAGGGAGGGAGAGAGAGAGGAGTGAGTAAGGATGAGAGGGAGGGAGGGAGGAGTGAGTAAGGATGAGAGGGAGGGAGGGAGGAGTGAGTAAGGATGGGAGGGATGGAGAGAGGGGGGAGTGAGTAAGGATGAGAGGGAGGGAGAGAAGGAGGAGTGAGTAAGGATGAGAGGGAGGGAGGGAGGAGTGAGTAAGGATGGGAGGGATGGAGAGAGGGGGGAGTGAGTAAGGATGAGAGGGAGGGAGAGAGAGAGGAGTGAGTAAGGATGAGAGGGAGGGAGAGAAGGAGGAGTGAGTAAGGATGAGAGGGAGGGAGAGAAGGAGGAGTGAGTAAGGATGAGAGGGAGGGAGGGAGGAGTGAGTAAGGATGGGAGGGATGGAGAGAGGGGGAGTGAGTAAGGATGAGAGGGAGGGAGAGAGAGAGGAGTGAGTAAGGATGAGAGGGAGGGAGAGAAGGAGGAGTGAGTAAGGATGAGAGGGAGGGAGGAGTGAGTAAGGATGGGAGGGATGGAGAGAGGGGGGAGTGAGTAAGGATGAGAGGGAGGGAGAGAAGGAGGAGTGAGTAAGGATGAGAGGGAGGGGAGAGGGAGGAGTGAGTAAGGATGAGAGGGAGGGGGAGAGGGAGGAGTGAGTAAGGATGAGAGGGAGGGGGAGAGGGGGGAGTGAGTAAGGATGAGAGGGAGGGAGAGAGGGAGGAGTGAGTAAGGATGAGAGGGAGGGGGAGAGGGAGGAGTGAGTAAGGATGGGAGGGATGGAGAGAGGGGGGAGTGAGTAAGGATGAGAGGGAGGGAGAGAGAGAGGAGTGAGTAAGGATGAGAGGGAGGGAGAGAAGGAGGAGTGAGTAAGGATGAGAGGGAGGGAGGAGTGAGTAAGGATGGGAGGGATGGAGAGAGGGGGAGTGAGTAAGGATGAGAGGGAGGGAGAGAGGAGGAGTGAGTAAGGATGAGAGGGAGGGGGAGAGGGAGGAGTGAGTAAGGATGAGAGGGAGGGGGAGAGGGAGGAGTGAGTAAGGATGAGAGGGAGGGGGAGAGGGGGGAGTGAGTAAGGATGAGAGGGAGGGAGAGAGGGAGGAGTGAGTAAGGATGAGAGGGAGGGGAGAGGGAGGAGTGAGTAAGGATGAGAGGGAGGGGGAGAGGGGGGAGTGAGTAAGGATGAGAGGGAGGGAGAGAGGGAGGAGTGAGTAAGGATGAGAGGGAGGGGGAGAGGGAGGAGTGAGTAAGGATGAGAGGGAGGGAGGGTGGAGTGAGTAAGGATGGAGGGATGGAGTGAGGGGGGAGTGAGTAAGGATGAGAGGGAGGGAGAGAAGGAGGAGTGAGTAAGGATGAGAGGGAGGGAGGGAGGAGTGAGTAAGGATGGGAGGGATGGAGAGAGGGGGAGTGAGTAAGGATGAGAGGGAGGGAGAGAGAGAGGAGTGAGTAAGGATGAGAGGGAGGGAGAGAGGAGGAGTGAGTAAGGATGAGAGGGAGGGGGGAGTGAGTAGGATGGGAGGGATGGAGAGAGGGGGGAGTGAGTAAGGATGAGAGGGAGGGAGAGAAGGAGGAGTGAGTAAGGATGAGAGGGAGGGGGAGACGGAGGAGTGAGTAAGGATGAGAGGGAGGGGGAGAGGGAGGAGTGAGTAAGGATGAGAGGGAGGGGGAGAGGGGGGAGTGAGTAAGGATGAGAGGGAGGGAGAGAGGGAGGAGTGAGTAAGGATGAGAGGGAGGGGGAGAGGGAGGAGTGAGTAAGGATGAGAGGGAGGGGGAGAGGGAGGAGTGAGTAAGGATGAGAGGGAGGGGGAGAGGGAGGAGTGAGTAAGGATGAGAGGGAGGGGGAGAGGGCGGAGTGAGTAAGGATGAGAGGGAGGGGGAGAGGGAGGAGTGAGTAAGGATGAGAGGGAGGGGAGAGGGAGGAGTGAGTAAGGATGAGAGGGAGGGGGAGAGGGCAGAGTGAGTAATGATGAGAGGGAGGGGGAGAGGAAGGAGTGAGTAAGGATGAGAAGGAGGGAGAGAGGGCGGAGTGAGTAAGGATGAGAGGGAGAGGGAGAGGGAGGAGTGAGTAAGGATGAGAGGGAGGGAGAGAAGGCGGAGTGAGTAAGGATGAGAGGGAGGGGGAGAGGGAGGAGTGAGTAAGGATGAGAGGGAGGGGGAGAGGGAGGAGTGAGTAAGGATGAGAGGGAGGGGGAGAGGGGGGAGTGAGTAAGGATGAGAGGGAGGGGGAGAGGGAGGAGTGAGTAAGGATGAGAGGGAGGGAGAGAGGGAGGAGTGAGTAAGGATGAGAGGGAGGGAGAGAGGGGGAGTGAGTAAGGATGAGAGGGAGGGGGAGAGGGAGGAGTGAGTAAGGATGAGAGGGAGGGGGAGAGGGAGGATGAGTAAGGATGAGAGGGAGGGGGAGAGGGAGGAGTGAGTAAGCATGAGAGGGAGGGAGAGATGGAGGAATAAGTAAGGATGAGAGGGAGGGGAGAGAGGGAGGAGTGGAAGAAGAAGAGAAATACAGAGACGGGTATGGTGGGAGATCTGTACATAACGGGTTTGTTACAAAATGAAGAGATCTGTGACAAGGCCACACTAAGAATTAGTAAAATATCGAGCTTTATTACTGGGGATGGTATTCCCCTCCCAGGTGATGTTGAGTCCCTTTTTTGTGCTGGACGTCTGTGGTGGGACCAGACTGATATGAATATGGAAATGTCCACTCTGCTGTGGGTCATGGGAGTAAGAAATCTGACTGGTCAGCACCTGAAGAGAGTCCCTGACTGTGTACTGCTGGCATTCACTGTGAGCTAGTCACCCCTCATTATATTGGGGTGTATGTAATATACTAATTACTGCGCTAGTAAGACATACAGTGCTATGTACATATCAACGAGTTCTTCCATTTCACTCCAATTCTGTCCCCTACAAACTAACCCAACATCAAGCCATATGCATCAAGTCAAGTGGACCAACTGCACTTTTGGGTACAAATAATTCTAAATGTCCACTGATTTAGATGGGATTTTAATCTCATTAATGCTGAAGACCACTTCAAGGGATTTAACAGAATATTAATATTAAAAATATTTAGATACTGTAGGACTTTTTCAACTGAGAAAAAATTATTTTTTTTTTAGAAAAATTATCACAGCTCAAAATGATACCTCTCTATTTCACCACTGAGAGAGCTTTACAGTCTACTAATGACTAATGAAACAGCACCAACTAGTGGTCCCTTTTGTACAACAGTTTTGATTAAAGGATAAATAGAGACATGAAAGAAATCACATTTTAGCTGTTATAACACAGCAATGACAATAACATTGCTTTTCTCAGCAGGAAAACCCTACTGTATTTCTGTTTTCATAATAAATGACCACACCTTTAACCTTTGGAGTGCCAAGCCTATGCCGGATGCAGGCTTCACACGTACAGTACCTGCACAGATAAGCCAAAATCATGTATGATAGTGCACTCCCCAGCTGCACCCTAAGTTAGGATCCTCCTGATGCCCCAACCCCCTGGAAGTGATAGACATTGAGTGCCTTGGAGATATCATTATTTTTCTCCTCTGCCCGGTGTTACTAGTCACTTCCAGTCTGGGTAGGCTGAATACAAATCCCTCCATCACTGACTATAACAATGAAACGGAGGCTTCACTGGTCCTTGAACCAAACCAAGCTGTAATATCAGGGAATACTGGTGGCAAGGAGGCCTCATTGCCCTGGGCTCCTGGAGGGGCCTGGGGGCCAGCCTCCTTCCTACAAACTATCCAGCTATGGAGGGCTGTCACAGGAACAGGGCATTGTGTTATTATGCTCTTGTCTGGTGTGGTCTTTTAATTATGTGGTTGGTGTGATTATGTATGATATAATTATGTCGAAATGCCTTTTTCTGTTTACAGTCCCTTGTTCCCCCTGTTGAGACTCCAATTGTTCAACTTGTGTATTGTTTCCATTGTGCCTTTTTGTATTATGTGCCCCTCCACCACCGGGCCCATTGTCTTTCCATATGGTTTGCAGTAACCTGTATCCTATTGTATTCTAATATCCTATATAATAATTCGCTAATTCGTGTGTAACGCACGACATGCGCAGTAGACACTGCTGCTCGTGCTGCAGTCATGCGCAGTAGAGACTGCCCACGCCGCGGCTGATACAGAGCTGGGCACTCCGAAGGAGCGTCCACCTCTGTATCAGCCGCGGCGTGGGCAGTCTCCACTGCGCAAGACTGCCCCGCGACCGGGTGACAGTGGCACTGTGGCCCGTGTAACAGGCTGTTCAACTAGTGTGTGTATAAATCGTTATGTGTGTATAAACCCTGTGTGTTCTACAATAAATGAGTTCTTATTCTAACCCCTACACTGGTGTTGCCTGGTGCTTGGGGCCACTTGCTGTATCCAGATTGTGTTCACCCAACACTGAGTCCTGCCTAAGTGACTGGGTGAATGGAGCTATGATCCTGGTTCCTGGCTGGTGGAGTTCCTGAGTGTTGTCCTGGGCTAAGGAAGCACAGTTTTGGTGGAGCTACTCAGTCTGAATACGGGTATCCGTCACAACTGGCTTGACTGTATGAGAGCGAAAAGAAGGCAGTGAACTGTCAGTAGAGATGAGCAAAACTTCCCGCCTCAAAACCAAAACAGGTGAAAAATTACACTTTCACCGAGAGGAAAATTTCACTCAAAGTGCCATTTCCCCCAAAAAGCTAAGTATTCCTACAGCTCTTCTATATAGTCTCATTGGTTCCCGCATGAGAGGTATTCAGCACATTTACAATACCTTCTATATTTTTAGGCTGATTTCCATACTGTATTCCGATTTTCTTATTTGGAATACCTTATTATATATTATATAAGGTACCTTTTACTCTTCCTGACGCTTTTCACCTCTTTGATTCGTTCACTTGTTACTTGGGCATGCCCCCCCATTTGTACTTTATACCTTGTATCTTGTATGTACCATTTGTATCTTTTCCTTCTACGAATAAAGCTTTAACAAAAAAAGAAAAAAAAAAAGAGTATTCCTACAGTGCTAGAATGAAAGGGTACCAGCATCCTGCAGGCTGGCAGTCTGAGCTTGGGAGCGAGAGTAAGGAGTGTTCTGTGATTTCTACCAACTTTAGCTAAATACACAAAGTGAGTTGTTAGTGGCGTTGTTAGAAGAGTGTTGAGGTGACCCTGCCAGTTGTTTTCTGGGTGTGGGTAAGAAGAGAGGTGAGTTACACCTGTTAGAGTGAATGACAACAAGCTGTGAGACAGTGGAGTTACACTGACAGATACCACCAGACAATGCATCTGTGCTTGGGATTGGGACTAAGAGAGAAAGTAGAAGATTGTGATTCCCAGGGACTTTAGCCAAATAAATAAAGTAGCCTCTTTGTCAAAGTGTTTGAAATGAGTGTTGGGGAGGGAGACACTGCCAATTGCTTCTGGGTGTGGGTGAGTATAAGGGATAGCTAACCCCCCAACAGACACTAAAAAAGTATTAAAGTGAGTGACAAGCAGCCAGACCATCTGAGATTTAGTGACTCAATAACACTGACAGACACCGGACAATCCATCTGACATGACAATCAAGACAAATATAGGCAATGGTGTGTGTGTGTGTGTGTGTGTGTGTGTGTGTGTGTGTAACAATACCATTGAAGGTAACCCAAGTCTATCCTGTACAGTACTGTAACAATACCACTGAAGGTAACCCAAGTACAGTAACAACCCTGAAGCCAATCCAAGTGTGTATATATATATATATATATATATACTCTTTATTTATGTTGCACCAACTTATTCTGCAGCGCTGTACAACAGGGAATAGACATACAGAGGTATTAAATAGTACAAATGAAATTAGAGGTCCAGCTCCTGGTGAGATCTTATAGTCTAGAGGAAGGTAGGTTGGACACAGAAGGTGTAAGAGCTATGGGGTGTAAGTGCCTCCTGACACATGAACTGCCGGTCAGTGGGTGGGAGGAAGAAGTGCTATTGAGTGCAGTTGTCAACGGAAGGGGTGGTTTTATTTGGGAAAAGAGAACATGTGAACAATGAGGTTGTGATGGGGAAGTGGGAGAGCGATTTTAGAAGGGAATGAGAGTGGACAATAGTTGGACAGGCTGTTGGTCTGACCTTGGTGACAATGATTATGGAGGTAGTTGATATGCTTCCTGAAGAGGTGAGTTTTCAGGGAGCGCCTGAAGATCTGAAGGCTGGGGGAGAGTCTGATGGGGCGGTGGAGGGAATTCCAGATCTCAGGTGCAGTACAGGAGAAGTCCTGTAGGGGGGAGTGGGAGAAGTCCTGTAGGCGGGAGTTGGTGGATGTAATAAGATTTTGTCGATTTCCCTTTGAACATACGCCCCAGAGATGCAGAGGAATCAGTAGTAGAAGCAGGGGAAGATCTGTCAGTAGAGGTGACTTGTATAAAGAAAGGACGATATTTTTCAGATGATGGGGACTGTTAAAAAGCATTTGGGAGAGAGAATCCTTCCCTCCTGCTGCTCACTCCTGTCTGCTCTCCAATTGGTAATACAAATAAAAAAATAATTCTTTTTTTCCTGTAGTAGTGAATGGCTGAACTGTATTTTAACTGTGTGCATGCCAAAAGCATATCCTCCAACATTACAAAGCATTGTGTCTTCTGACCCTCCCTGTACCTGAGCCTTTGGAGAGATAGTGTAGAAATGCCCGGTTCCTCTGCAGTGGTCCCCTGCTTGCATTTAGCCAGTGACAGGATCAGGGGACCAGAATGTGATCCTCTGCAGTGTTTGTTTTATTTTCAGCTGTCTGAGTTCCCGATTCACACTGAGTCTGAGAGGGTCTGAATCTGGAGCTCTGACAGATGGTAGAGAGTTAGCATGCACCGCAGATCATAGGAGGGAGCAGGATGACTGTGTGGACTGCAGCATTGATGACAAATCCCATCGCATCCCCCACATTAACGTTCCAAGGGACAAGAGAGCAAACCAGCTCATCTGAGGTGCTGTGCAGTGCGAGGGCGTCTCACTTCACCTCATACCTCTGTATCTCTGATGGTGAATATTAGGCTACAGAATGAATATACTAGTAAAAAAAGTAGACATAACCCATTTTCACAATTTCCACTCTCACCAACAATACTATGGGCCTGCTCTGGTGAAGGCAGAAATTGTGAAAACGGGTTATGTCTCATTTTTTGCTCCTGTTCATTCTGTTGCCTCATATCCACCATTGGAGGCACAGAGATGTAGTATGAGGTACAGATAGTCTCCTTCACATTGAGCTGCACATCAATACACAGTGGCAGGGCATGGTCCCGGTAACAACCACAGGTGCAGTTCCACAGTTCCCCAAATGGCCGGTCTGTGTACCTAGCAGGAGATCAGCGTGTGTGAGTCTCCCGCATATTGTGGAGCACAATGGACCTCAGAACTAAAGATGATCCCAATGGTGGGTATGGGCCACAGACACAATGTCAGGTGGCCTATAAATAAGAGAGAAATAAAATAACATAATCAGCTCCTGCACACTCACAACTCTGTTCTGAGGCAGTGTGTGAGTTGGTGGAGCGGCGAGAGTTGGACTTTCTTTTTGGAACAGGGAATAGTGGGGGCACTGATAGTCCTTGCAGAGATTTTAACATGAATATAATCACTCCCCCCTGTATGTCCTGGACAGCCAGTATAAAGAGGATTTGAATATCTCCTCCTTACTGCCACCCCTGGGTGTGTTTGTGTGTGCCAGACATGCATATATATATATATATATATATATATATATAAATATATATATATATATATATATAGAGAGAGAGAGAGAGATATTCCATAGCATGTTATCCCTTTCAGTTTACAATTTTTTGTCTAAACACTGTGGAAGGCAAAAAAACATGTTTTCTCACAGCAGCTAAATATATTAATATTAAAGGGATTTGCAGTTGTGTCTTCTCGAGTCTCTCATCTCCATAGCATTGCCCCCGTTCCCTCTGAGTGGTTACTGTGCTCTGACTGAATCGAGAGCACGTTGCATTGTTCTCTGAGCTCTGACATGTTGGCTTCTGTGTGCAGAGCCGACTCTGTAGACTGAAGTCTCCCTGGGGAATCGTCCCCTCTCTGTTTACTTCCCAGGTCTGACAGGTTTCTGCCTCTGGAGTTAGTGTCTTTATCTCACAGCACACTCACTGATGTCTTTAACTCCTCAGCCTGTCAGTATTGTCAGTAACAGGGACACTGCAGCCTCTGTTACATCTCAGACTGACCAGTCAAGTGGTCCCACTCCAAAAGGTTGGAACTTCCATAAACTGGTGCTTCTGCACGAAGAAATGTGGAGCAATTCCTGGACAGACCAACTGCACCAAATTCCCCTAAATGGGACCTTTAAACATCTTCAATGCCAGAGACTTCTGCAGCATTCAAGGGGTTGATAAATCCCCATTTACATCAATAGAGACCTGAGGAATGTCTAGTTGTCTTTTATGAAGCAGTTGGAGAAATGGGAAAATCAACCAAAGGAAAAATAAAGAGAGAAAGAGACACAGAGATATAGACTGACGGAGACACAGACAGACAGACAAACATAGAGAGAGTGACAGAGAAAGACTGAGAGACAGATAGAAATATAGATAGATAGATAGATAGATATGAGATAGATAGATAGATAGATAGATAGATATGAGATAGATAGATAGATAGATAGATAGATAGATAGATAGATAGATATGAGATAGATAGATAGATAGATAGATAGATAGATAGATATGAGATAGATAGATAGATAGATAGATAGATAGATAGATAGATAGATATGAGATAGATAGATAGATAGATAGATAGATAGATAGATAGATATGAGATAGATATGGGATAGATAGATATTAGATAGATAGATATGAGATAGATAGATAGATAGATAGATAGATAGATAGATAGATAGATAGATAGATATTAGATAGATAGATAATAGATAGATAGATAGATAGATAGATAGATAGATAGATATGAGATAAATAGATAGATAGATATGAGATAGATAGATAGATAGATAGATAGATAGATAGATAGATAGATATGAGATAGATAGATATGAGATAGATAGATAGATAGATAGATACATAGATATGAGATAGATAGATATGAGATAGATAGATAGATAGATAGATAGATAGATAGATAGATATGAGATAGATAGATATGAGATAAATAGATAGATAGATATGAGATAGATAGATAGATAGATAGATAGATAGATAGATATGAGATAGATAGATAGATAGATAGATATGAGATAGATAGATAGATAGATAGATAGATATGAGATAGATAGATAGATAGATAGATATGAGATAGATAGATAGATAGATAGATAGATAGATATGAGATAGATAGATAGATAGATAGATAGATAGATAGATATGAGATAGATAGATAGATAGATAGATAAATAGATAGATATGAGATAGATAGATATGAGATAGATAGATAGATAGATAGATAGATAGATAGATAGATATGAGATAGATAGATAGATAGATAGATAGATAGATAGATATGAGATAGATAGATAGATAGATAGATAGATAGATAGATATGAGATAGATAGATAGATAGATAGATAGATAGATATGAGATAGATAGATAGATAGATAGATAGATATGAGATAGATAGATAGATAGATAGATAGATAGATAGATAGATATGAGATAGATAGATAGATAGATAGATAAATAGATAGATATGAGATAGATAGATATGAGATAGATAGATAGATAGATAGATAGATAGATAGATAGATAGATAGATATGAGATAGATAGATATGAGATAGATAGATATAGATAGATAGATAGATAGATAGATAGATAGATAGATAGATAGATGATTGATAGATAGATATGAGATAGATAGATAGATAGATAGATAGATAGATAGATAGATATGAGATAGATATGAGATAGATAGATAGATAGATAGATATGAGATAGATAGAGATGAGATAGATAG
>CM074719.1:632968913-633016413 GCA_037306005.1 Rhinophrynus dorsalis | reverse complement strand
GTACTAGATCAGATCACTGTGGGCTCTTTTATTCCACTACAGTACAACTGGTACCTGTGGGTACTAGATCAGATCACTGTGGGCTCTTTTATTCTTGTACAGTACAACTGGTACCTGTGGGTACTAGATCAGATCACTGTGGGCTCTTTTATTCTTGTATAGTACAACTGGTACCTGTGGGTACTAGATCAGATCACTGTGGGCTCTTTTATTCTTGTACAGTACAACTGGTACCTGTGGGTACTAGATCAGATCATTGTGGACTCTTTTATTCCACTACAGTACAACTGGTACCTGTGGGTACTAGATCAGATCACTGTGGGCTCTTTTATTCTCGTGCAGTACAACTGGTATGGATGGGTACTAGATCAGATCACTGTGGGCTCTTTTATTCCACTACAGTACAACTGGTACCTGTGGGTACTAGATCAGATCACTGTGGGCTCTTTTATTCTCGTGCAGTACAACTGGTACGGATGGGTACTAGTAATGATTGGCAAGCCGGTTTAGTGCCCCGGTATTTACAAGAGTAATGATTGGCAAGCCGGTTTAGTGCCCCGGAATTTACAAGAGTAATGATTGGTAAGCTGGTTTAGTGCCCCGGTATTTACAAGAGTAATGATTGGCAAGCCGGTTTAGTGCCCCGGAATTTACAAGAGTAATGATTGGTAAGCCGGTTTAGTGTCCCGGAATTTACAAGAGTAATGACTGGTAAGCCGGTTTAGTGCCCCGGTATTTACAAGAATAATGATTGGCAAGCCGGTTTAGTGCCCCAGTATTTACAAGAGTAATGATTGGCAAGCCGGTTTAGTGCCCCGGAATTTACAAGAGTAATGACTGGTAAGCCGGTTTAGTGCCCTGGAATTTAGAAGAGTAATGATTGGTAAGCTGGTTTAGTGCCCCGGAATTTACAAGAGTAATGATTTGCAAGCCGGTTTAGTGCCCTAGTATTTACAAGAGTAATGACTGGTAAGCCGGTTTAGTGCCCCGGAATTTACAAGAGTAATGATTGGCAAGCCGGTTTAGTGCCCAGGAATTTACAAGAGTAATGACTGGTAAGCTTTAGTGCCCAGGAATTTACAAGAGTAATGAATGGTAAGCCGGTTTAGTGTCCCGGAATTTACAAGAGTCCTTATTAGGACTGGTAATAGAAGGGTTAATATTTGATTTGCACGTTGCGTACTAACATTGCTGAGCTTTGCACTGACCTTATTAGCCTGTATTGGATCTTGCACTTTACAGGCACTTGGTCTGGTGTATTTGCTTCTTGCATTTATTTACTTTAGTGTCACTCAGCTTTGTATATTACGCACTAGCCATATCATTATTATTGCGTATCGGGGTGTATTGGTGAATAAGGGAGTTTATCTATGTCCTTCTGTCTTCATTGTTTTATCAATGTGACGTTAGGATTATCCTTCAGGACATTGATTTACAGATTACACACAGATGTGTGTTATTTTATTTATGTGCACTTCTTAGGATTAAGTGCCATACCGGCTTTGCAGTCGAATTCACATTTTATGTTTCGCTTTTCTTCTTTTATATTATTATATGTTCATTAAAAGTTACGTTTTATTTTTCCTTTTTGGTGTTCTTAGATTCACAAGAGCTTTTGCGGTTCTAATCTTGAGTGCTATTGAGGTTTCTTTTTCCTATATGTAATCTTGGCCATAGACCTGAGCAGAGTTATCTGCCTCAACCTTCTCCGGGAACATAAAAAATTCCAATTGCCAATCCTCATTGACAAAGTAAGAGGAAGATGGAGAGTCCTAAAAGGTAGTTTTAGGGATTTAGGGAATAAGATTAGGAACTGGACCTCCAAAGTAGTATTCTCAGAGATACTACCTGTGCCATGCGCTACACCATGCATGGATGAAGACTTGGTGTAAGAAAGAGGGCTTTGGGTTTTTAGAGCACTGGGCTGATTTTGCTTTGGGGTTGTCACAGTACCTTGTTTCCAGCACCGCCACTTCAGTGACGCTTGGCATCTTTCCACGCGTCATCTGCACGCAAGAGGCTTCAAGCATGCTGCAGGCCTCTGTTTTATGTGTGTTTGTTTCCTGTAGTCTCCTCCTACCTACTTCCTCCCTCTAGCTGCTCCTCCTACCTACTTCCCGTGGAGGTGTTTAAAGGGCAGACTGAGTCCTGAGTCAGTCACCCTTATGTTGTTGTTCTGAGCAGTTCATTTTCCAGTATTCCTGATCCCTGTGTATGATCCAGCTTGTCTGTCCATCCATTCTTGTGTGTGGCTCTGTCTGACTATTCTCATTGGCGTTCCAATTTGGCTCAGATATCCTTTCTGGTGCAGACCTCTGGCTCTGGCTGACTACCTGCTCTGTGTATGACCTAGGCTTGCCTGACTACCCACTCTGGTGTTGACCTGGGGCTCTGTCCACTATGCATCCAGCATACATACGCTCCAGTGGATATACTATCTGCTGCAAACCTGTGGCTCTGGCTGACTACACGCTCCGTGTATGTCCTAGGCTTGTATGACTACCCACTCTGGTGTTGACCTGGGGCTCTATCCACTGCACATCCAGCATTCCATTGCTTCAGTGGATATCCTTTCTGGTGCAAACCTGTGTCTCTGGCTGATTTCCCGCTCTGTGTATGACCTGGCTTGTCTGACTACCCACTCTGGTGTTGACCTGGGGCTCTATCCACTGCACATCCAGCATTCCATTGCTTCAGTGGATATCCTTTCTGGTGCAAACCTGTGGCTCTGGCTGACTACCCGCTCCGTGTATGACTTTGGCTTGTCTGACTATCCTATCTGGTGCTTACTAGAAGGCCCTGTCTGTTCGGTCCTAGGGTTGGTTCCGTTATTCAGACATCCTTCCTAGTACTGACCTGGGGCTCTGTCAGACTCCTAGCTACTGACTGCAGGCTGAGACAGTATCTCTTGGGCGTTACCTTACCACGAGACTCCAGTGGCCTGAGGCCTAGTCTTGGACAGTGTGGTGCAGAGATTGGGAGACTGCTATTCCTGATACAGTGCTCAATCACCCACTGTGTGTTTATTTATATATTGCATTACTGTCATTATTCTCATAATAAAGGTTATATTAACTATACCGTCTGACTCCTGGTTTTGCTTGCCAACCATAAAAGGGGTACAATCTCTATAGTAGGGATGGATTGCACCTGAATGCTAGAGGGTCTCAAGTGCTTGATGAAAGGAGGGATAGATGGCTGGAGGAGATTTTAAACTAGGAAGGGGGGAGGGGCCAATAAATACTGGGCTAGATAGTATAGAAAGGGAAGGTGATGTAGTTAATAACCAGGTGGGGGGATCTGGGGGCTGGGTTAGTACAGACAATAGGGAGAAGCCTATAAACCGCATCAAAATGAAATCACAAATGGAACATAGCAGTGGCATAAATTGTATGCTTGCAAATGCCAGAAGTTTAACTGGTAAAATAGGGGAATTGGAGCTGGTAGCTGAAATCGAAAACTATGACTTGAATGACATAACAGAAACATGATGGGATGACACACGTGATTGGTCAATCAATTTGGAGGGCTAAATATTGTTTAGAAAAGATAAGTCAAACAAGAGGTGGTGGGGTCTGTCTGTATGTCAAACCAGCATTATTGCATCATTTGTGGGAAGATATATCTGATGACAGTGGTGAACATGTGATATCCCTGTGGGTTAAAATAGTCAATGAGGACAAAACTGCCCAGAAAATATTATTGGGTATTTGTTATAAACAACCAAACATTGGTGACCTTGAAAAATCACAGCTATTAATGCAAGTAGAAAAGGCTTCTCAAATAAGGAGAACTATAATTATGGGGGATTTTAATTATCCAGAAATCGATTGGAGAAATGGAACAAGTAATTCTGCTAAAAGCAGTACGTTTCTGAACTTGATGAATTATTTTTTTTTGTCTCATCTAGTGCAGACCTCAACCAGAGGGAATGCATGTCTGGATCTGGTAATAACTGACAATGAAGACAGGTCTTGTCAAACTAACTCGGTTGCATTTTATAAAAAGTGAGTAAAAATATAGATTTGGGTTGATGTGTTGTATTTAGACTTTTCCAAGGCATTTGATACGGTTCCACACAAAAGTTACTGTACAAATTGAATGAAATAGTCTTAGGGGCAAACGTTTATGCATGGCTTGGAAATTGTCTGAAAGATAGAATGTAAAAGAGTGGTGGTAAATGGGAAGTTCTCCAATTGGACAAACATGATAAGTGGAGTATCTCAGGGATCTGTCCTGGGTCCTCTTCTTTTTAATTTGTTTATCAATGATCTCCCAGTGGGCGTAGGAAGCCAGGTATCAGTGTTTGCAGATGACACTACACTGTGTGCACAATTATTAGGCAAGTGATTATTTTGACCATATCATCATTTTTATGCATATTTTCCAACTCCAAGCTGTAAACACTTGAATGCTTATTGGATTTAAGCATATCAGGTGATGTGTATTTGTGTAATGAGAAAGGGAGTGTCCTAAGGAGATGAACACCCTATGTCAAGGCGTGCATAATTAATAGGCAGCTTCATTTCCTCAGGCAAAATGGGCAGAAAAAGAGAGATAACTGACTCTGAAAAGTCAAAAATTGTAAAAAGTCTTTCAGAAGAATGCAGCACTCTTGAAATATCTAAGATATTGGGGAGTGATCATAGAACCATCAAACATTTTGTTGCAAATAGTCAACAGGGTCTCAAGAAATGTGTTGAGAAAAAAAGACTCAAATTAACTACCAGAGATTTGAGAAGAATCAAACATGAAGCTACCAGGAATACATTATCCTCCAGTGCTGTCATATTCCAGAACTGCAACCTACCTGGAGTGTCCAGAAGTAGTGATGAGCGAGCACCCCAATGCTCGGATGTTCGGGTGCTCTGACCGAGCACCCCCTGAGGCTCGAGTGCTCGGCCGAGCACCCGAGCCCCATTGAAGTCAATGGGAGGACTCGAGCATTACACCAGGCACCCCCTGCTCTGATGAGGGGAGGGTGCCTGGTCCATAGGAAAAGGGCAGAAAAAGATGGAAACACTACAGAAATGGTTCAGGGACAGCATAGGGAGGATGTCTGGATGCACCTTGGACTCCAACATCGCTGCTGGGAACGATCTTTCGCCCGTAGTACGCCATTTTTACAGACTGACCGTAAAACACACAAAAAGGAAAATAAAAACGACTTTAGGCGAAAAATTGTTACCAAACAGTATTTGCTGTATATTTACTTGTATATCATCTGCAAATTCTCCCAAAAATTTCATCGATTTTCTGAAGTGAGGCCATGATTAAGAGGGAAACGTGCGCAGAGGCAAATTATCCCAAAATTTCCTTGATTTTCAGAACTGAGGCCATGATTAAGAGGGAAACGTGCGCAGAGGCAAATTCTCCCAAAAATTTCCTTGATTTTCAGAACTGAGGCCATGATTAAGAGGGAAACGTGCGCTGAGCTGACCATCTAAAACATTATGGGTGAGGGTCTGCTGCAGAGCTGACCATCCTAAACATTATATGCGAAGGCCCGCTAGTGAGCTGACGCTATAAAACATTATATGAGAGGGCCCGCTAGAGAGCTGACCCAATAAAACATTATATGAGAAGGCCCGCTGGTGAGCTGACCTATATAAAAATTGGCAAACAGGGCCCGCTGGTGAGCTGGCCCTATATAAAAATTATATCACAGGGCCCGCTGGTGAGCTGGCCCTATATAAAAATTATATCCCAGGGCACGCTGGTGAGCTGGCCCTATATAAAAATTATATCCCAGGGCATATGGAAGAGGAGGAGGAGGATGAGAACATTAAGAGTCAACCATATACCCGTTTTTGGGGTGGAAGGGGTGAATGGGAATACAGAGTATTCCCATCATTGTAAATAACATATATAAAGTGAGTTTATGTTCCCCCGGGGCTTTCCTCCAGTGGAGTGGAGAAGTCAGGGGAAATCCAGGCCTTGTTCATTTTTATAAGTGTCAACCTATCAGCATTGTCGGTGGAAAGGCGGATACGCTTATCTGTTATGATGCCACCAGCAGCACTAAATACCCGCTCAGACAGAACGCTGGCGGCAGGGCAGGCCAGCACCTCCAAGGCGTAGAGTGCCAGTTCATACCACGTGTCCAGCTTGGACACCCAGTAGTTGTAAGGCACAGAGGGATCATTGAGGACGCTGACACAGTCTGCTACGTACTCCTTCACCATCTTCCAAAACTTTTCCCTCCTTGTGACACTAGGCTGCGCATCAGGGTGAGGGTGCTGGCGGGGTGTCATGAAGGTGTCCCACGCCTTGGAGAGTGTTGCCCTGCCTTTCTCGGAACTGCTGTGTGCTCCCCTTTTCTCCCCTTCTCGGTTGGCCAAGGTAGCACGTACTCTGCCGCCAGCGTTGTCAGATGGAAAATTTTGGAGCAATTTTTCAACAAGAACCTTCTGGTATTGCACCATTTTGCTTGTCCTCTCCACCGGAGGAATGAGAGATGAGAAATTCTCTTTGTAGCGGGGGTCCAGAAGGGTGAACACCCAGTAATCCGTGTTGTCTAAAATGCGTACAACGCGTGGGTCACGGGAAAGGCAGCCTAACATAAAGTCAGCCATGTGTGCCAGAGTACCAACAGTCAAGATTTCGCTGTCCTCACCAGGAGGCTGACTCTCAATATCCTCATCCTCTTCCTCCTCTTCTGCCCACCCACGCTGAAGAGATGGAACTAAAGTTCCATGGCTACCCTCTGTAGCGGAGGCAACCGTGTCTTCCTCCTCCTCCTCCTCCTCCTCCTCCGCCTCCTCCAATTGTCGCTGAGAAGACGAAGTGAGGGTGCTCTGGCTATCACCTTGTGTAAGCTCTTCCTCCCCCATTTCCACCTCTTCCACATGCAAAGCGTCGGTTTTAATTGTGAGCAGCGAGCGTTTCAGTAGACACAGAAGTGGGATGGTTACACTGATAATAGCGTTATCGCCGCTCACCATCTGTGTCGATTCCTCAAAATTGCGTAAAACCTCGCAGAGGTCTGACATCCATTCCCACTCCTCACTTCTGATTACAGGAAGTTGAACGGAGAGGCGACGACCGTCTAACAGCTGGTACTCCACTACTGCCCTCTGCTGCTCACAAAGCCGGGCCAACATGTGGAAGGTGGAGTTCCAGCGCGTGCTCACGTCACACAGCAGCCGGTGAGCTGGCAATTGTAAGCGCTGCTGCAGCTTCAACAGGCCGGCCGAAGCTGTAGATGACTTACGGAAATGTGCACACACGCGGCGCACCTTGGTCAAGAGATCATGCACATTGGGGTAGGTTTTTAGAAATCGCTGCACCACTAAATTAAATACATGCGCTAGGCATGGTACGTGTGTGAGCTTGCCGAGCTCCAAAGCCGCCACCAAGTTACGCCCATTATCACACACAACCATGCCTGCTTGCAGGTTGAGTGGCGAGAGCCACTGCTCGGTCTGGTGACTAATCCCCTGCAACAGCTCTGAGGCCGTGTGCTGTTTGTCCCCAAGGCAGATCAGCTTCAGCACGGCCTGTTGACGCTTCCCCACTGCAGTGCTACACTGCTTCCAGCTACTGGCTGATGGGGGAGTGGCGGTGTGTGTAGAGAATTCGGAGGTGGAAACGGAGGAGGAGGAGCCAATAACGTAGGTGCTGGTGGAAACCCTGATGGAGGTAGGGCCCGCAATCCTCGGCGTGGGTAGCACCCGTGCCATCCCAGGGTCCGAGTCGCTCCCAGCCTCCACGACATTCACCCAGTGTGCCGTCAGGGAAATGTAGCGTCCCTGGCCACAAGCACTTGTCCATGTGTCAGTCGTTAAGTGGACCTTCCCAGTAACTGCGTTGGTCAGGGCACGGGTGATGTTACGGGACACATGGTGGTGTAATGCGGGGATGGCACACCGGGAAAAGTAGTGGCGGCTGGGGACCGCGTACCGAGGGACAGCTGCTGCCATCAGGCTGCGGAAGGACTCAGTGTCCACAAGCCTAAATGGCAGCATTTCGATGGCCAGTAATTTTGAAAGGTGTGAGGTTAGTGCTATGGCCTGTGGGTGGGTGGCTGGGTATTTTCTCTTGCGCTCAAATGCCTGGGGTAACGACATTTGGACGCTGTGCTGGGACAGGGAAGTGGATGTGGTCGCTGATGGTGCTTCAGATGCTACAGGTGCAGGGCGGGAGGTATGCGGGCCTGCGCCTTCGACAGGCGATTGGCCGGCACCGAAAACAGGGGAAGAGGAGGCAGTGGTGTGGCCTGCAGACACAGATGGGCGATCCAGGCGTTCCTCCCACTTACTACGGTGCTTGGATGCCATGTGTCGGATCATGCTGGTGGTGGTGAGGTTTCTAGTGTTCATGCCTCGGCTCATTCTGGTGTGGCACAGGTTGCAAACTACAAATCTTTTGTCGTCCGCACTTTCCTTAAAAAAACGCCATACCGCGGAACACCTACCCCTTGGCAAGGTAGATTTACGCAAGGGGGTGCTCCGTGGAACATTTGCGGGCCGGTTTGGTGCGGTCCGCCTTCTTTCTGTAGCCACACCACTGCCTCTTCCAGCCTGTTGCGGTGCTGCAGATGGCTCACCCTCAGGACTGCTGTCATCGCTCGGCTCTACACCTTCCCAGGTGGGGTCAGTCACCTCATCGTCCACCAAGTCCTCCTCCACTTCCTCACTCTGATCATCCTCCTCAAGTCTTGATCCCACCACATACTCGGTCATTGACAACTGTATAACATTCTCCTCAACAAGGTCTTGAGAAGGAAATAGTGGTTGATTTAATGGCAACTGTGTCTCATCATCATCATCATCATCCACTACTTCCTTTGACCTTAAATGCCGTTCACATCTGTCATCTTCTTGTGATTGGGTAGCCTCTAGAGGTTGTGAATCAGGGCACAAGATGTCATGTTCCTCTGCAAGCGTGCTTGGAGAGAGGGTCAAATGAAGGATTGGTGATGAGACGAGCTCCTCACTATATCCCAGTGTGGGATCACTTCTTTGACCAGACCGTCTATGGTGGGAGGAAGGATGATCAGGGTGAGGATTATGTTGACCAGACTCTTGGCTACTGAGAGTGGACTTGGTGGAAGACAGGGTGGTGCTTAACCGACTGGAAGCAGTATCAGCTGTCATCCAACCGACCACCTGTTCGCACTGGTCGGACCTCGAGAGTGATGTCCTGCGACGCCCTGTGAAATCAGACATGAAGCTAGGTATGGTGGATGTCTTTCTTTCTTGTGCTCTGGCACCAGGCACAGTTTCTCCGCGTCCTGACCCGCGCCCTGAACTTTCAGGATCACGTCCACTTCCCCGTCCCTTTTTACCCGCCTTCTTCATCTTACACGATATATATGACTTTAATATATATGAGTTTGAAAACTTAACAGTATTTCTTACTATTCTGCAACTCTGCAGAGTACACAGAATAGGCTGCTAAACTGCGGTGACACACACTGAATGGAATAAGTGACTTTAATATTTGAGTTTGAAAAATTAACAGTATTTCTTACTATTCTGCAACTCTGCAGAGTACACAGAATAGGCTGCTAAACTGCGGTGACACACACTGAATGGAATAAGTGACTTTAATATTTGAGTTTGAAAAATTAACAGTATTTCTTACTATTCTGCAACTCTGCAGAGTACACAGAATAGGCTGCTAAACGGCGGTGAAACACACTGAATGGAATATGTGACTTTAATATTTGAGTTTGAAAACTTAACAGTATTTCTTACTATTCTGCAACTGTTCAGAGTACACAGAATAGGCTGCTAAACTGCGGTGAAACACACTGAATGGAATATGTGACTTTAATATTTGAGTTTGAAAACTTAACAGTATTTCTTACTATTCTGCAACTCTGCAGAGTACACAGAATAGGCTGTTAAACGGCGTTGAAACACACTGAATGGAATATGTGACTTTAATATTTGAGTTTGAAAACTTAACAGTATTTCTTATAATTCTGGAACTGTACAGAGTACACAGAATAGGCTGTTAAACGGCGGTGAAAGACACTGAATGGAATATGTGACTTTAATATTTGAGTTTGAAAACTTAACAGTATTTCTTACTATTCTGCAACTCTGCAGAGTACACAGAATAGGCTGTTAAACGGCGTTGAAACACACTGAATGGAATATGTGACTTTAATATTTGAGTTTGAAAACTTAACAGTATTTCTTATAATTCTGGAACTGTACAGAGTACACAGAATAGGCTGTTAAACGGCGGTGAAAGACACTGAATGGAATATGTGACTTTAATATTTGAGTTTGAAAACTTAACAGTATTTCTTATAATTCTGGAACTGTACAGAGTACACAGAATAGGCTGTTAAACGGCGGTGAAAGACACTGAATGGAATATGTGACTTTAATATTTGAGTTTGAAAAATTAACAGTATTTCTTACTATTCTGCAACTCTGCAGAGTACACAGAATAGGCTGCTAAACGGCGGTGAAACACACTGAATGGAATATGTGACTTTAATATTTGAGTTTGAAAACTTAACAGTATTTCTTACTATTCTGCAACTGTTCAGAGTACACAGAATAGGCTGCTAAACTGCGGTGAAACACACTGAATGGAATATGTGACTTTAATATTTGAGTTTGAAAACTTAACAGTATTTCTTACTATTCTGCAACTCTGCAGAGTACACAGAATAGGCTGTTAAACGGCGTTGAAACACACTGAATGGAATATGTGACTTTAATATTTGAGTTTGAAAACTTAACAGTATTTCTTATAATTCTGGAACTGTACAGAGTACACAGAATAGGCTGTTAAACGGCGGTGAAAGACACTGAATGGAATATGTGACTTTAATATTTGAGTTTGAAAACTTAACAGTATTTCTTACTATTCTGCAACTCTGCAGAGTACACAGAATAGGCTGTTAAACGGCGTTGAAACACACTGAATGGAATATGTGACTTTAATATTTGAGTTTGAAAACTTAACAGTATTTCTTATAATTCTGGAACTGTACAGAGTACACAGAATAGGCTGTTAAACGGCGGTGAAAGACACTGAATGGAATATGTGACTTTAATATTTGAGTTTGAAAACTTAACAGTATTTCTTACTATTCTGCAACTCTGCAGAGTACACAGAATAGGCTGTTAAACGGCGTTGAAACACACTGAATGGAATATGTGACTTTAATATTTGAGTTTGAAAACTTAACAGTATTTCTTATAATTCTGGAACTGTACAGAGTACACAGAATAGGCTGTTAAACGGCGGTGAAAGACACTGAATGGAATATGTGACTTTAATATTTGAGTTTGAAAACTTAACAGTATTTCTTATAATTCTGGAACTGTACAGAGTACACAGAATAGGCTGTTAAACGGCGGTGAAAGACACTGAATGGAATATGTGACTTTAATATTTGAGTTTGAAAAATTAACAGTATTTCTTACTATTCTGCAACTCTGCAGAGTACACAGAATAGGCTGCTAAACGGCGGTGAAACACACTGAATGGAATATGTGACTTTAATATTTGAGTTTGAAAACTTAACAGTATTTCTTACTATTCTGCAACTGTTCAGAGTACACAGAATAGGCTGCTAAACTGCGGTGAAACACACTGAATGGAATATGTGACTTTAATATTTGAGTTTGAAAACTTAACAGTATTTCTTACTATTCTGCAACTCTGCAGAGTACACAGAATAGGCTGTTAAACGGCGTTGAAACACACTGAATGGAATATGTGACTTTAATATTTGAGTTTGAAAACTTAACAGTATTTCTTATAATTCTGGAACTGTACAGAGTACACAGAATAGGCTGTTAAACGGCGGTGAAAGACACTGAATGGAATATGTGACTTTAATATTTGAGTTTGAAAACTTAACAGTATTTCTTACTATTCTGCAACTCTGCAGAGTACACAGAATAGGCTGTTAAACGGCGTTGAAACACACTGAATGGAATATGTGACTTTAATATTTGAGTTTGAAAACTTAACAGTATTTCTTATAATTCTGGAACTGTACAGAGTACACAGAATAGGCTGTTAAACGGCGGTGAAAGACACTGAATGGAATATGTGACTTTAATATTTGAGTTTGAAAACTTAACAGTATTTCTTATAATTCTGGAACTGTACAGAGTACACAGAATAGGCTGTTAAACGGCGGTGAAAGACACTGAATGGAATATGTGACTTTAATATTTGAGTTTGAAAACTTAACAGTATTTCTTATAATTCTGGAACTGTACAGAGTACACAGAATAGGCTGTTAAACGGCGGTGAAAGACACTGAATGGAATATGTGACTTTAATATTTGAGTTTGAAAACTTAACAGTATTTCTTATAATTCTGGAACTGTACAGAGTACACAGAATAGGCTGTTAAACGGCGGTGAAAGACACTGAATGGAATATGTGACTTTAATATTTGAGTTTGAAAAATTAACAGTATTTCTTACTATTCTGCAACTCTGCAGAGTACACAGAATAGGCTGTTAAACGGCGTTGAAACACACTGAATGGAATATGTGACTTTAATATTTGAGTTTGAAAACTTAACAGTATTTCTTATAATTCTGGAACTGTACAGAGTACACAGAATAGGCTGTTAAACGGCGGTGAAAGACACTGAATGGAATATGTGACTTTAATATTTGAGTTTGAAAACTTAACAGTATTTCTTATAATTCTGCAACTGTACAGAGTACACAGAATAGGCTGTTAAACGGCGGTGAAAGACACTGAATGGAATATGTGACTTTGATATTTGAGTTTGAAAAATTAACAGTATTTCTTACTATTCTGCAACTCTGTAGAGTACACAGAATAGGCTGTTAAACGGCGTTGAAACACACTGAATGGAATATGTGACTTTAATATTTGAGTTTGAAAACTTAACAGTATTTCTTCCTATTCTGCAACTCTGCACAGTACACAGAATGTGCTGCTAAACTGCGGCGAAGCACACTGAATGGAATATGTGACTTTGATATTTGAGTTTGAAGACTTAACAGTATTTCTTCCTATTCTGCAACTCTGCACAGTACACAGAATGTGCTGCTACACTGCGGCGAAGCACACTGAATGGAATATGTGACTTTGATATTTTAGTTTGAAGACTTAACAGTATTTCTTCCTATTCTGCAACTCTGCACAGTACACAGAATGTGCTGCTAAACTGCGGCGAAGCACACTGAATGGAATATGTGACTTTGATATTTGAGTTTGAAGACTTAACAGTATTTCTTCCTATTCTGCAACTCTGCACAGTACACAGAATGTGCTGCTAAACTGCGGCGAAGCACACTGAATGGAATATGTGACTTTGATATTTTAGTTTGAAGACTTAACAGTATTTCTTCCTATTCTGCAACTCTGCACAGTACTCAGAATGTGCTGCTAAACTGCGGCGACGCACACTGAATGGAATACGTGACTTTGATATTTTAGTTTGAAGACTTAACAGAATGTGCTCTAATATGCAACTTTGCACACTAAACAGAATGTGCTCTAATCTGCAACTTTGCACACTAAACAGAATGTGCTCTAATCTGCAACTTTGCACACTAAACAGAATGTGCTCTAATCTGCAACTGTGCACACTAAACAGAATGTGCTCTAATCTGCAACTTTGCACACTAAACAGAATATATATATTTTTTTTTTTTTTGTTTTGTTTTTTTCCCCCCACACCAAATAACCTGCTGCCCCCACACACAGTAGTCCTAAAAAGGACTTTTGGTTCTTTTTTTTTCACAATTTTTGTTTTTTTCCTCCCTACACTGCCTTTCCCTTCCTATCCTCAGCTCTCCCTGGCTCAGACTGAGCCGAACTCGCTGGTCAGGTGCTATACAGCACCTGACCACGGGTTCTGGCCAGCCAATCAGTGTAATGCCAGCAGCCAACATGGCTGCTGGCATTACACCGATGTCAGAGCCTCCCTGCACGTTTATTGGCTGCGCAGCAGCCGCAAAACGTGCGGGGAGGAGACCCGAACATGGCGGGCGAGCACATGCGGTACTCGTACGAGTACCGCCATGTGCCGAGCAGAGCGATGCTCGAGCCGATCCGAGCATCGGCCGAGCATGCTCGCTCAACACTATCCAGAAGTACTAGGTGTTCAGTGCTCAGAGACATGGTCATGGTAAGGAAGGCTGAAACCTGACCACCACTAAACAAGTCACGTAAGTTGAAACGTCAAGACTGAGCCAAGAAATATCTGAAGACAGATTTTTCAAAGGTTTTATGGACTGATGAGATGAGAGTGACTCTTTGCGGTCCAGATGGATGGGCCCGTGGCTGGATTAGTAACGGGCACAGAGCTCCACTTCGACTCAGACGTCAGCAAGGTGGAGGAGGGGTACTGGTATGGGCTGGTATTATCAACGATGAGCTAGTTGGACCTTTTCGGGTTGAAGATGGACTCAAACTCAACTCCCAAACCTACTGCCAGTTTTTAGAAGACACTTTCTTCAAGAAGTGGTAGAGGAAAAAGTCTGCATCTTTCAAGAAGACCATGATTTTTATGCAGGACAATGCTCCATCGCATGCATCGAAGTACTCTACTGCGTGGGTAGCCAGTAAAGGCCTTGAAGATGATAAAATAATGACAAGGCCCCCTTCCTCACCTGACCTAAACCCTTTTGAGAACTTGTGGGCCCTTGTTAAATGGCAGATTTACACTGAAGGAAAACAGTACACCTCTCTGAACAGTGTCTGGGAGGCTGTGGTTGCTGCTGCACAAAAAAGTTGATCGTCAACAGATCAAGAAGCTGACAGTCTCCATGAATGGAAGGCTTTTCACTGTTATTGAAAAGAAGGGTGGCTATATCGGTCAATCATTTTTTTGGAAATGTCACAAATGTTTATTTGTAAATTTTGAGTTGTTTGTTTAGTATTCTCACTTTAATAGATGAAAATAAACATGTAAGTTTGGAAAATTATCCTTTTCCCACTTAGTTGCATAATAATTCTGCACACTTAAAATTTACCTCCCTCGAAGCTGAATCACGAGCCGTACGGTATAGGGTAGAAATTGCCCTATTCCAGGTATCCACCGGTAAGGTTAAGGACAGGTCGGTCTCCCATGCCAAAATGAAAAAAGCCTTAGTTTCGGAAGTCGACGGTGTCAAGAGAGGGCGAATCTTGGATAATGTCTTCGTCGCAAAGTAGCCTTTAGTAGCTAGTGTCTCAAAGGAGGTGCGTTGTCGGGAGAAGCAACCTTTGGGGCGTAAGTTCTCCACAAAGTGACGGGCCTGTCTATAGCGCCAGTCGTGATTCTGTGGCAGAGAGTGGATCGAATGTAGATGTTCGAAAGGAAGAATAGATCCTGTAGGGGCCAGGGCCTAGGGTATCAATCCCCAGCAGCCTCCAAGTCTGAAAAGGGCTTCCCCTTGCTCCCGGTTGGAAGTGTACAGAGCCATAAATCGAAAATAGTGGGGAGGGGAACTGGGAAAGTCCCGACGTCACCTGTACCTGAGACCAAACCTCTAGAGCCGGAGTAATGACCGGGTGATTAGCCACTCTTCTCTTCGCCTGAATAGGGGATTGCCAGATTAAGTTCTGAAGATCGATGGAAGGGAGGAGGTCCTGTGAGATGTGGATCCATTCCTTCTTAAGCCCCCGACATTTGCTGGCGATGCAGTCTTGGCAGAGGTACTATGCTCCATATCTGGTGGACCTGCCCAGTGGTCCAAACTTACTGGCAAGCCCTAGGTAAAGCAATTACAGATATCTTTGGTATTACCCTCCCTTGCACACCAGTGGTCTTTCTTTTTGCAATGTTTCCGGATTCTCTGGGTCTGTCTAAGTCCCAGACACTTCTTTCTCACTTCCTTTTGAACGCTGCGAAACTCAACATTCCCTCGCTGTGGAGGTCTAATACAGCACCCACAATTGATATGTGGAGGAGCAGGGTTCACTCCTTCCTGACCATGGAACGCATACATGCCTCCGTTATGGGGAGAGGGGATGGTTTCCGGACTATTTGGAACCCATGGATGGTGTGGAGTGGTCGGGCTCCCTAGGGATGAGGGACAATCTTCTTTCTTCTTTACTTCTTTCTTCTCTCTGGACCTAATCTTCTTTTCTGCAGACTGTACACATTTCTAGGTATGCTTCTCCCTTGTGATTTTTTTTTTTTTTTTTTTTCTTTTTTCTTTTTTTTTTCTCTTCTTCTCCCTATCACTGCACTGTCATGAACCAGGGGGGCGTCGACCGCTGGGACATACATTATGGCCACTCTGACCAATTTTCCTGCTAATATATTCAATTTCAATCCTGCTTGTTATATTGGTACATAACGTTATTTTTACAAAATAGTTATTTCTCTTTAGACTATAATGTTTCACATTGCTTTACAATTGACGCACCTGTAATAAGCAACATACAGCTTTTAGCTTCCTGAATGGACTATGGATACATTTTTTCTTTTTCAGCCATTGGACCTATGTTGAGGTTTTATCACCTAATGTTTAATATAGACATGACTTTATGGAACTGTTCTTTTGCTCTGTATCTGCATTATGTTATGTCATGTGTTGGAGACTTTACTTCAATAAAGCTTTATAAAAAAAAAAAAAAAAAAAAAAATATAATTCTGCACACTACTAGTTGCCCAATAATTGTGCACACATAGATATTCTCCTAAGAAAAGCAAAACCTCACTTTTACTTTCTTAAGTATTCAGGTTTAAGGTTTCTTAACATTTTGGATTGACGGAGAGTGCTGTAGTTGTTCAATAATAAAATGAATCCTCAAAAATACAACTTGCCTAATAATTGTGCACACAGTGTAAATTAAGTAAGGTAATAAAGTCTGAACTGGAGGTGTCTTCATTACAAGAGGATTTGGACAAATTGAGTAACTGGGCAGGCAAATGGCAAATGAGATTCAATATAGACAAGTGTAAAGTTATGCATTTTGGTTATAATAATAAAATGCCACATATAGTTTAAATGGTGTTTCTTTGAGGAAATCTACTAATGAAAAGGATTTGGGAGTAATGGTAGACAATAGACTTAGCAGTAACGTGCAGTGCCAGCTGGCAGCTGCAAAGGCCAATAAGATATTGGCATGTATTAAAAGGGGTATTGACTCAAGGGAGGAAGATATTATTATGCCTCTTTACAGGTCCATGGTAAGACGCCACCTAGAATATGCTGTTCAATTCTGGGTGCCCTTTCTGACATTATGGAACTAGAGAAAGTGCAGAGGAGGGCTACAAAACTAGTAAGGGGAATGGAAAGTTTAGTTATGAAGAAAGGCTAGAAAAGGTAAACGTACACACTAGAGAAACAGCGCCTTAGAGGGGGTATGATAACATTATATAACTATGTTCAGGGCCCATACAAAGGGCTCTCCAAAGACCTGTACAAAGAACCGTACAAAGGACAATGGGTCACCCTCTTAGACTTGAGGAAAGGAGATTTATTCTACAACAGCCGAAGGGTTTCTTTATAGTAAGGACAATAAAGGTATGGAATTCACTGCCTGAGGAGGTGGTGATATTGAATACATTAGATGCCTTTAAAAAGGGCCTGGATACTTATTTAAAAGAGCAGAACATAGAGGGCTATGTACATTAGTACTGGGATTAATATTTAGTGCTTGTTGATACAAGGAGAAATCTGATTGCCATTGGGAGTCCAGTAGGATTTATCCCCCCCCCCCATTCAAGGCAGAATTTGAAATTGCTATATTGAGTTTTTTTGGCCTTCTTTAGGATCGACGATGGTAAACAGGAATAGGAAACGGGTTGAACTTGATGGACGCAAGTCTTTTTTCAACCTAAATTACTATGTAACTATGTAACCCCTTGGAGACCTCTCTAGCATTCAAGGGGTTAAAATGAGCTAGAAGCGCTTGACATTGGCCCATTGTTTTTCTCTGCTTGGAAAGAACTAAATCAGAATAAATTGGGTTAAGATTTACGGCTCTCCAGCAGCACAGCCGACTGATTTTTACAGCAGCTTGTGTGAATGTGAATTGCTTCAGTCTTTCTGATTTATCATGCGCTTCACTAAGGCAGCAGCTGAAAATGTGCAAGATGTTTTCTGTCATTTGCTCTAAAAGCAAAAAATCCTCCCAATTACCCTGCTATTCTATGGAGCCTTGTTATCTGCGTGTCTGCGGAAAATCTCCACTCAACAGCCAGAAAAAATAGAAATTCAAGAGTTTTTACTATCTGGAGAGATTATTTTCCCCTTCGGACCAAAGTAACCTTTTTGAGATATGGGCACATTTTCTGCGCCAGCTCTGGATGATTTGTCACTGCATACACTGTGTATTTTGCATCTGCTAAGTACAAGAGCTCACGCACTTCCATCACAAAGACAGAGAGAACCAGTATGTAAAATCAATATTTATTAGTAGCATTAAAAATGCACCTGAAGTCCTCACACCATAAGTGAGTGTAGGGAGAGACTTATATAATGCACACAGCTAGATGAAATACAGCATAATTACACAGATCCACGCGTTTCGCGTACAATAATCTTACTCATGATCTCCGACTTATGCATTATTTCATTTAGCTGTGTGCGTCATGTAAGTCTTTCCCTAAACTCGCTTATGATGTGAGGAGTTCAGGTACATTTTTGATGCTACTAATAAATATTGATTTTACATACGGGTTCTCCCTGGCTCTGTGATGGAAGTGCGTGAGCTCTTGTATTTTTATGTTGTCACATTTGGGAGCTTATAGGGACCCTCCTTCGCTGAACCCATTGAGTGAGTGAACCTGTCTCTCTTGCCTGATGCTGTGAACTGTTCCATCAGTTGTATGGGATGAATATATTTTGGGACCACATTCATGTTGGAAATTAGAGCCGCTAATCAATTTGTGAATATTTTACATCTGCTGCCATTTTTTCTTAAAGGCACCCCCGTTGAATACAAAAGATGTACCCCAAGGGTTAAACATCTTACAAAGCAATATTTAATCCAAAACAGAATCTTTTTTGAACAAAAGAATATGCATATTTACATAATGCCACAAACCTTACAATCTGATATGACTAGGAAGAGATACATAGGATGTAAGGGTTAACCTCAGAATATAATGTAGGAGTTCAGATCAAGCAAAAGTGCCCTGATTGAAATCTACCTCTCTTTAACCCTTTGCATCATATGGATAAAGACAAGAGATGTACCTCCAACGGGTAAACATCTTACAAATCAATATTTAATCCAAAACAGAATGTTTTTTCAACTAAAGAATATGCATATTAATATAACACCACAAATGAATAGAGCACTTTACAGTTGAAGGTTTAGACAATACAGGTTACACAAGAGTTTACAGAGTTAAACAATGGCATTGGGTTTGCTGTTTTAGAGCTTACAATCTGATATGACTAGGAAGAGATACATAGTACATAAGGGTTAACCGCAGAATGTAATGTAGGAGTTCAGATGAAGCATAGGTGCCCTGATTGAAATCTACCTTTCTTTAACCCTTTGAGTGCAAGAGAGGCATGCAATGCAGGGGTAAAATACTCACAAAAAATGGTCTTGTCCAAATAAGAATTGTGTTGCATCATATGGATAAAAACTTTCACTTGATTGTATCAAAAATGAAGGCAGTTTTAGTGATTAAATCTTGACACCAAGTGTAACCTTTTCTCAACCCCTTAACGACTTCCTGATCTAGGGCTCAATTCTATTACCCGCACTAAAAATAAAACAGGCGTTGTTTGTATTTAAGTTTTTGCTATCCTATTACCCGACTTGTGAAAACAAAACCAGTGGTAATTATACTTACCGCCAGTCTAAATAGTAATAGGGCTCACCTACATTATCAGCTTTGAGCTACTCTTAACACCCTGTGTTTTAACACAGTTTTATGTTATAATTAATAAAGTTTCATTTTATCATGTCTGCACCTACAATACACATTTCTTCTCTGTCTTTCTTTCGCTTGCATAACCCTTTGAGTGTCAGACGGGTAGCAAACACATTGCAATGAGTTGCTACCTCCCTGGTACTCATAGGGTTAATCTTGCAGTACAAGATATGAGGGCATGTCGAAAAAAAAGGAGAAGAAAAATGTCATGGGAGCACCGTAATCGAATTTTCAAGGGGGAGGGGGGTTAAAATGTTTAATGTGAACAATATCCGTCGAATTAAAGTGGTGAAAGAAAGCACTGTAAGTTGACTTTTATAAGAGGGGGTTAATATGTTGAGGGGGGCACTTTATGTCGGATATCTATGCTGTATACTGTATTACACACTGCTTTTGTTTGAACAACGATGGTTTTGAAACTGTCATTATGGCTTCTACTCCTCAACCTCTGAGGCACATAATTTCTGACTTAAATGTCACCACAGAACAGGCGGTAATACTGAGCGCGGGTAATAGGATACTAATTGCATATTGTTTTTAGTTGTTTCCTATGGGTTTTTTCAGACTGGCGGTAAGTATAATTACCGCTGATTTTACTTTCACAAGTCAGGTAATAGGATAGCAAAAACTGACTTATATGTAACCACAGAACAGGCGGTAATACTGAGCGCGGGTAATAAGATACTAATTGCACGTTGTTTTTAGTTGTTTCCTATGGGTTTTTTTAGACTGTCGGTAAGTATAATTACCAGTGATTTTGATTTCACAAGTCGGGTAATAGGATAGCAAAAACTGACTTAAAAAAAACGCCTGTTTTATTTTTAGCACTGGTAACAGAATCGAGCCCTAGATGTCTGGAGCAGACGTAGCGATCCTGACACGTCACATGTCACTAAAGGTGTGGATAGAAGTATGTGATGATAGTTGTGAATTTTCTCAGAATATTCTCACATGCTTTTATCATCTTTACTTTACGTCTATATAAATATCACACCTTGTTGTGAACTTTAGAGACATTTCTAACAAGTACATTAAGAACTCTATTTGTACATCTCCCAACAAGAGACTAATTAAAAAAAAAAAAAAAAAAAAGAAAACGATCCTGTAAATTGCAGGGTGAATAGACTGTAGCCCTGGAGGTACTTCATTTATTTATTTAGTTATTAATAACCTGAAAAATATGTATTGCTTTAAAAAAATAACACTATGTATAAACACTGTCAGACTGAAATCCCCACAGCTTTACATGGCGTCAGACATTCTGTGAGTAGTTCTTTAGTGATAAAATAACTTACATGAATAATATAAACATTTTTATAAGAAATACAACTTCCTTAACCCTTTGAGTTCCGGAGGGGTACACAATGCATTGCTTTGCAATGCGTTGCGTACCCACCTGACAATCAAAGGGTTTAAACTCAAAAATTACTTTTTTTTTTTTAAATTTAATCGTGTTAAGGCCTAGTCTATTTTGATGCATCAACCCATGTGAACTACTCCATAGAAAGCAATGAGATCTATTATGTGAAACTTCTCGTTGCAAAAAGAGTTGGTGATGTCATGTTTATGAACCATAAACATGACAGACGCGATGATATCATTCTACTATACAGGGTCCTATGCCTAATGGAGTCCAGCAGTGGTGTGGCTAGTCTTTGGAGGGCCCCAGAGCAAACATTTCCTGGGGCTCCTACCACAAAAATATTTTCACATAGATCCTACTGGACTGTGGAGCAGATGGTGCCCCCTTTGATGCAGAGACTCTATGCCCCAAATGCTGTGTAGTAATGCACCTGGAGTCCAGCACCGAAGCCTCCTATCTCCCTTTATGGACACTATATCAGATACTAGTTAGTGGTTCATTATGGGTGCCCTCTATTTCATAAGGAGCTGTGCAGGCCTCAGTCAGGTAGGTCCAAAGGCTCATAAATTATAACTTTATTTTTCTGCAAAAACACACCGCACCTTCAAAATGCCACTAATGTAAAACTGAAATTCAGAATAAAGTGAAATTGTGCCCATAATGTTCATCTCAGTGCAATCTGGAGTAAATTTCTTACGTGGATTTGGATGGAGCACTGTAGATAACATTCATGTCAGTGGGATCTGTAGTATATCTGTTCAGTAGACTTGGATGGAGCGCTGATGATAACATTCATGTCAGTGGGATCTGTAGTATATCTGTTCAGTAGACTTGGATGGAGCGCTGAAGATAACATTCATGTTAGTAGGAATCTATAGTATATCTGTTCAGTAGACTTGGATGGAGTCCTGATGATAACATTCATGTCAGTAGGAATCTGTAGTATATCTGTTCAGTAGACTTGGATGGAGCGCTGATGATAACATTCATGTCAGTGGGATCTGTAGTATATCTATTCAGTAGACTTGGATGGAGCGCTGATGATAACATTCATGTAAGTAGGAATCTGTAGTATATCTGTTCAGTAGACTTGGATGGAGCGCTGATGATAACATTCATGTTAGTGGGATCTGTAGTATATCTGTTCAGTAGACTTGGATGGAGTCCTGATAATAACATTCATGTCAGTAGGAATCTGTAGTATATCTGTTCAGTAGACTTGGATGGAGCGCTGATGATAACATTCATGTCAGTAGGAATCTGTAGTATATCTGTTCAGTAGACTTGGATGGAGCCCTGAAGATAACATTCATGTCAGTGGGATCTGTAGTATATCTGTTCAGTAGTTTTGGATGGAGCGCTGATGATAACATTCATGTCAGTAGGAATCTGTAGTATATCTGTTCAGTAGACTTGGATGGAGCGCTGATGATAACATTCATGTCAGTAGGAATCTGTAGTATATCTGTTCATTGGACTTGGATGGAGCGCTGATGGTAACATTCATGTCAGTAGGAATCTGTAGTATATCTGTTCAGTAGACTTGGATGGAGTCCTGATGATAACATTCATGTCAGTAGGAATCTGTAGTATATCTGTTCAGTAGACTTGGATGGAGCGCTGAAGATAACATTCATGTCAGTAGGAATCTGTAGTATATCTGTTCCGTAGACTTGGATGGAGCGCTGATGGTAACATTCATGTCAGTAGGAATCTGTAGTATATCTGTTCAGTAGACTTGGATGGAGCACTGATGATAACATTCATGTCAGTGGGATCTGTAGTATATCTGTTCAGTAGACTTGGATGGAGCACTGAGGATAACATTCATGTTAGTAGGAATCTGTAGTATATCTGTTCAGTAGACTTGGATGGAGCGCTGAAGATAACATTCATGTCAGTAGGAATCTGTAGTATATCTGTTCAGTAGACTTGGATGGAGCACTGATGATAACATTCATGTCAGTGGGATCTGTAGTATATCTGTTCAGTAGACTTGGATGGAGCACTGAGGATAACATTCATGTTAGTAGGAATCTGTAGTATATCTGTTCAGTAGACTTGGATGGAGCACTGAGGATAACATTCATGTTAGTAGGAATCTGTAGTATATCTGTTCAGTAGACTTGGATGGAGTGCTGATGATAACATTCATGCCAGTGGGATCTGTAGTATATCTGTTCAGTAGACTTGGATGGAGCACTGAGGATAACATTCATGTTAGTAGGAATCTGTAGTATATCTGTTCAGTAGACTTGGATGGAGCGCTGAAGATAACATTCATGTCAGTAGGAATCTGTAGTATATCTGTTCAGTAGACTTGGATGGAGCACTGATGATAACATTCATGTCAGTGGGATCTGTAGTATATCTGTTCAGTAGACTTGGATGGAGCACTGAGGATAACATTCATGTTAGTAGGAATCTGTAGTATATCTGTTCAGTAGACTTGGATGGAGCACTGAGGATAACATTCATGTTAGTAGGAATCTGTAGTATATCTGTTCAGTAGACTTGGATGGAGTGCTGATGATAACACTCATGTCAGTGGGATCTGTAGTATATCTGTTCAGTGGACTTGGATGGAGCACTGAAGATAACATTCGTGTCAGTAGGAATCTGTAGTATATCTGTTCAGTAGACTTAGATGGAGCACTGAGGATAACATTCATGTTAGTAGGAATCTGTAGTATATCTGTTCAGTAGACTTGGATGGAGTCCTGATGATAACATTCATGTCAGTGGGATCTGTAGTATATCTGTTCAGTAGACTTGGATGGAGCGCTGATGATAAAATTCGTGTCAGTAGGAATCTGTACTATATCTGTTCAGTGGACTTGGATGGAGCGCTGATGATAACATTCATGTCAGTGGGATCTGTAGTATATCTGTTCAGTAGACTTGGATGGAGCACTGAGGATAACATTCATGTTAGTAGGAATCTGTAGTATATCTGTTCAGTAGACTTGGATGGAGCACTGATGATAACATTCATGTCAGTGGGATCTGTAGTATATCTGTTCAGTAGACTTGGATGGAGCACTGAGGATAACATTCATGTTAGTAGGAATCTGTAGTATATCTGTTCAGTAGACTTGGATGGAGCACTGATGATAACATTCATGTCAGTGGGATCTGTAGTATATCTGTTCAGTGGACTTGGATGGAGCACTGAAGATAACATTCATGTCAGTAGGAATCTGTAGTATATCTGTTCAGTAGACTTGGATGGAGTCCTGATGATAACATTCATGTCAGTGGGATCTGTAGTATATCTGTTCAGTAGACTTGGATGGAGCGCTGATGATAAAATTCGTGTCAGTAGGAATCTGTACTATATCTGTTCAGTGGACTTGGATGGAGCACTGAGGATAACATTCATGTTAGTAGGAATCTGTAGTATATCTGTTCAGTAGACTTGGATGGAGCGCTGATGATAACATTCATGTCAGTGGGATCTGTAGTATATCTGTTCAGTGGACTTGGATGGAGCACTGAAGATAACATTCATGTCAGTAGGAATCTGTAGTATATCTGTTCAGTAGACTTGGATGGAGTCCTGATGATAACATTCATGTCAGTAGGAATCTGTAGTATATCTGTTCAGTAGACTTGGATGGAGCGCTGAAGATAACATTCATGTCAGTAGGAATCTGTAGTATATCTGTTCAGTAGACTTGGATGGAGCGCTGATGGTAACATTCATGTCAGTAGGAATCTGTAGTATATCTGTTCAGTAGACTTGGATGGAGCACTGATGATAACATTCATGTCAGTGGGATCTGTAGTATATCTGTTCAGTAGACTTGGATGGAGCACTGAGGATAACATTCATGTTAGTAGGAATCTGTAGTATATCTGTTCAGTAGACTTGGATGGAGCGCTGATGATAACATTCATGTCAGTGGGATCTGTAGTATATCTGTTCAGTAGACTTGGATGGAGTTCTGAAGATAACATTCATGTCAGTGGGATCTGTAGTATATCTGTTCAGTAGACTTGGATGGAGCTCTGATGATAACATTCATGTCAGTAGGAATCTGTAGTATATCTGTTCAGTAGACTTGGATGGAGTTCTGAAGATAACATTCATGTCAGTGGGATCTGTAGTATATCTGTTCAGTAGACTTGGATGGAGTTCTGAAGATAACATTCATGTCAGTGGGATCTGTAGTATATCTGTTCAGTAGACTTGGATGGAGCTCTGATGATAACATTCATGTTAGTAGGAATCTGTAGTATATCTGTTCAGTAGACTTGGATGGAGTTCTGAAGATAACATTCATGTCAGTGGGAATCTGTAGTATATCTGTTCAGTAGACTTGGATGGAGTTCTGAAGATAACATTCATGTCAGTGGGATCTGTAGTATATCTGTTCAGTAGACTTGGATGGAGTTCTGAAGATAACATTCATGTCAGTGGGATCTGTAGTATATCTGTTCAGTAGACTTGGATGGAGCGCTGATGATAACATTCATGTCAGTAGGAATCTGTAGTATATCTGTTCAGTAGACTTGGATGGAGTCCTGATGATAACATTCATGTAAGTAGTAGTGTTGAGCGAGCATGCTCGGCCGATGCTCGGTTCGGCCTGAGCATCGCTCTGCTCGGCACATGGCGGTACTCGTACGAGTACCGCATGTGCTCGCCCGCCATGTTCGGGTCTCCTCCCCGCACGTTTCGCGGCTGCTGCGCAGCCAATAAACGTGCAGGGAGGCTCTGACATCAGTGTAATGCCAGCAGCCATGTTGGCTGCTGGCATTACACTGATTGGCTGGCCAGAACCCGTGGTCGGGTGCTGTATAGCACCTGACCAGCGAGTTCGGCTCAGTCTTAGCCAGGGAGAGATGAGGATAGGAAGGGAAAGTCAGTGTAGGGAGAAGAAAAGCAAATTTGTAAAAAAAAAGACCCAAAAGTCCTTTTTAGGACTACTGTGTGTGGGGGCAGCAGTTTATTTTGTGTGTGGGGAAAAAAAACAAAAAAAAAAAAACTTCATATATTCTGTTTAGTGTGCAAAGTTGTAGATTAGAGCACATTCTGTTTAGTGTGCAAAGTTGCAGATTAGCAGCACATTCTTTTTAGTGTGCAAAGTTGCAGATTAGAGCACATTCTGTTTAGAGTGCAAAGTTGCAGATTAGAGCACATTCTGTTTAGTGTGCAAAGTTGCAGATTAGAGCACATTCTGTTAAATCTTCAAACTGTAAAATATCAAAGTCACATATTCCATTCAGTGTGCGTCGCCGCAGTTTAGCAGCACATTCTGTGTACTGTGCACAGTTTCAGAATAGGAAAAAATACTGTTAAGTCTTCAAACTGTAAAATATCAAAGTCACATATTCCATTCAGTGTGCGTCGCCGCAGTTTAGCAGCACATTCTGTGTACTGTGCACAGTTGCAGAATAGGAAAAAATACTGTTAAGTCTTCAAACTGTAAAATATCAAAGTCACATATTCCATTCAGTGTGCGTCGCCGCAGTTTAGCAGCACATTCTGTGTACTGTGCACAGTTGCAGAATAGGAAAAAATACTGTTAAGTCTTCAAACTGTAAAATATCAAAGTCACATATTCCATTCAGTGTGCGTCGCCGCAGTTTAGCAGCACATTCTGTGTACTGTGCACAGTTGCAGAATAGGAAAAAATACTGTTAAGTCTTCAAACTGTAAAATATCAAAGTCACATATTCCATTCAGTGTGCGTCGCCGCAGTTTAGCAGCACATTCTGTGTACTGTGCACAGTTTCAGAATAGGAAAAAATACTGTTAAGTCTTCAAACTGTAAAATATCAAAGTCACATCTTCCATTCAGTGTGCGTCGCCGCAGTTTAGCAGCACATTCTGTGTACTGTGCACAGTTGCAGAATAGGAAAAAATACTGTTAAGTCTTCAAACTGTAAAATATCAAAGTCACATATTCCATTCAGTGTGCGTCGCCGCAGTTTAGCAGCACATTCTGTGTACTGTGCACAGTTTCAGAATAGGAAAAAATACTGTTAAGTCTTCAAACTGTAAAATATCAAAGTCACATATTCCATTCAGTGTGCGTCGCCGCAGTTTAGCAGCACATTCTGTGTACTGTGCACAGTTGCAGAATAGGAAAAAATACTGTTAAGTCTTCAAACTGTAAAATATCAAAGTCACATATTCCATTCAGTGTGCGTCGCCGCAGTTTAGCAGCACATTCTGTGTACTGTGCACAGTTGCAGAATAGGAAAAAATACTGTTAAGTCTTCAAACTGTAAAATATCAAAGTCACATATTCCATTCAGTGTGCGTCGCCGCAGTTTAGCAGCACATTCTGTGTACTGTGCACAGTTGCAGAATAGGAAAAAATACTGTTAAGTCTTCAAACTGTAAAATATCAAAGTCACATATTCCATTCAGTGTGCGTCGCCGCAGTTTAGCAGCACATTCTGTGTACTGTGCACAGTTGCAGAATAGGAAAAAATACTGTTAAGTCTTCAAACTGTAAAATATCAAAGTCACATATTCCATTCAGTGTGCGTCGCCGCAGTTTAGCAGCACATTCTGTGTACTGTGCACAGTTGCAGAATAGGAAAAAATACTGTTAAGTCTTCAAACTGTAAAATATCAAAGTCACATATTCCATTCACTGTGCGTAGCCGCAGTTTAGCAGCACATTCTGTGTACTGTGCAAAGTTGCAGATTTGCAGCACATATTCCGTGTAATATGAAGAAGGCGGGTAAAAAGGGATGGGGAAGTGGACGTGATCCTGATAGTTCAGGGCGCGGGTCAGGACGCGTAGAAACTGCGCCTGGTGCCAGAGCACAAGACAGAAAGACATCCACCATACCTAGCTTCATGTCTCATTTTACAGGGTGTTGCAGGACATCACTCTCGAGGTCCGACCACTGCGAACAGGTGGTCGGTTGGATGTCAGCTGATACTGCTTCCAGTCGGTTAAGCACCACCCTGTCTTCCACCAAGTCCACTCACAGTAGCCAAGAGTCTGGTCAACATAATCCTCACTCTGATCATCCTTCCTCCCACCATAGAGGGTGTGGTCAAAGAAGTGATACCACACTGGGATATAGTGAGGAGCTCGTCTCATCACCAATCCTTCATTTGACCCTCTCTACAAGCACGCTTGCAGAGGAACATGACATCTTGTGCCCTGATTCACAACCTCTAGAGGGTACCCAATCACAAGAAGATGACAGATGTGAGCGGCATTTAAGGTCAAAGGAAGTAGTGGATGATGATGATGATGAGACACAGTTGCCATTAAATCAACCACTATTACTGTCTCAAGACCTTGATGAGGAGGATGATATACAGTTGTCAATGACTGAGTATGTGGTGGGATCAAGACATGAAGAGGATGATCAGAGTGAGGAAGTGGAGGAGGACTTGGTGGACGATGAGGTGACTGACCCCACCTGGGAAGGTGTAGAGCCGAGCGATGACAGCAGTCCTGAGGGTGAGCCATCTGCAGCACCGCAACAGGCTGGAAGAGGCAGTGGTGTGGCTACAGAAAGAAGGCGGACCGCACCAAACCGGCCCACAAATGTTCCACGGAGCACCCCCTTACGTAAATCTACCTTGCCAAGGGGTAGGTGTTCCGCGGTATGGCGTTTTTTTAAGGAAAGTGCGGACGACAAAAGAATTGTAGTTTGCAACCTGTGCCACACCAGAATGAGCCGAGGCATGAACACTAGAAACCTCACCACCACCAGCATGATCCGACACATGGCATCCAAGCACCGTAATAAGTGGGAGGAACGCCTGGATCGCCCATCTGTGTCTGCAGGCCACACCACTGCCTCCTCTTCCCCTGTTTTCGGTGCCGGCCAATCGCCTGTCGAAGGCGCAGGCCTGCATACCTCCCGCCCTGCACCTGTACCATCTGAAGCACCATCAGTGACCACATCCACTTCCCTGTCCCAGCACAGCGTCCAAATGTCGTTACCCCAGGCATTTGAGCGCAAGCGAAAATACCCAGCCACCCACCCACAGGCCATAGCACTAACCTCACACCTTTCCAAATTACTGGCCATCGAAATGCTGCCATTTAGGCTTGTGGAGACTGAGTCCTTCCGCAGCCTGATGGCAGCAGCTGTCCCTCGGTACGCGGTCCCCAGCCGCCACTACTTTTCCCGGTGTGCCATCCCCGCATTACACCACCATGTGTCCCGTAACATCACCCGTGCCCTGACCAACGCAGTTACTGGGAAGGTCCACTTAACGACTGACACATGGACAAGTGCTTGTGGCCAGGGACGCTACATTTCTCTGACGGCACACTGGGTGAATGTCATGGAGGCTGGGAGCGACTCGGACCCTGGGATGGCACAGGTGCTACCCACGCCGAGGATTGCGGGCCCTACCTCCATCAGGGTTTCCGCCAGCACCTACGTTATTGGCTCCTCCTCCTCCGTTTCCACCTCCGAATTCTCTGCACGCAGCGCCACTCACCCATCAGCCGGTAGCTGGAAGCAGTTTAGCACTGCAGTGGGGAAGCGTCAACAGGCCGTGCTGAAGCTGATCTGCCTTGGGGACAAACAGCACACGGCCTCAGAGCTGTTGCAGGGGATTAGTCACCAGACCGAGCAGTGGCTCTCGCCACTCAACCTGCAACCAGGCATGGTTGTGTGTGATAATGGGCGTAACTTGGTGGCGGCTTTGGAGCTCGGCAAGCTCACACACGTACCATGCCTAGCGCATGTATTTAATTTAGTGGTTCAGCGATTTCTAAAAACCTACCCCAATTTGCATGATCTCTTGACCAAGGTGCGCCGCGTGTGTGCACATTTCCGTAAGTCATCTACAGCTTCAGCCGGCCTGTTGAAGCTGCAGCAGCGCTTACAATTGCCAGCTCACCGGCTGCTGTGTGACGTGAGCACGCACTGGAACTCCACCTTCCACATGTTGGCCCGGCTTTGTGAGCAGCAGAGGGCAGTAGTGGAGTACCAGCTGTTACACGGTCGTCGCCTCTCCGTTCAACTTCCTGTAATCAGAAGTGCGGAGTGGGAATGGATGTCAGACCTCTGTGAGGTTTTACGCAATTTTGAGGAATCGACACAGATGGTGAGCGGCGATAACGCTATTATCAGTGTAACCATCCCACTTCTGTGTCTACTGAAACGCTCGCTGCTCACAATTAAAACCGACGCTTTGCATGTGGAAGAGGTGGAAATGCGGGAGGAAGAGCTTACACAAGGTGATAGGCAGAGCACCCTCACTTCGTCTTCTCAGCGACAATTGGAGGAGGCGGAGGAGGAGGAGGAGGAGGAGGAAGACACGGTTGCCTCCGCTACAGAGGGTAGCCATGGAACTTTAGTTCCATCTCTTCAGCGTGGGTGGGCAGAAGAGGAGGAAGAGGATGAGGAGATTGAGAGTCATCCTCCTGGTGAGGACAGCGAAATCTTGCCTGTTGGTACTCTGGCACACATGGCTGACTTTATGTTAGGCTGCCTTTCCCGTGACCCACGCGTTATACGCATTTTAAACAACACGGATTACTGGGTGTTCACCCATCTGGACCCCCGCTACAAAGAGAATTTCTCATCTCTCATTCCTCCGGTGGAGAGGACAAGCAAAATGGTGCAATACCAGAAGGTTCTTGTTGAAAAATTGCTCCAAAATTTTCCATCTGACAACGCTGGCGGCAGAGTACGTGCTACCTTGGCCAACCGAGAAGGGGAGAAAAGGGGAGCACACAGCAGTTCCGACAAAGGCAGGGCAACACTCTCCAAGGCGTGGGACACCTTCATGACACCCCGCCAGCACCCTCACCCTGATGCGCAGCCTAGTGTCACAAGGAGGGAAAAGTTTTGGAAGATGGTGAAGGAGTACGTAGCAGACCGTGTCAGCGTCCTCAATGATCCCTCTGTGCCTTACAACTACTGGGTGTCCAAGCTGGACACGTGGTATGAACTGGCACTCTACGCCTTGGAGGTGCTGGCCTGCCCTGCCGCCAGCGTTCTGTCTGAGCGGGTATTTAGTGCTGCTGGTGGCATCATAACAGATAAGCGTATCCGCCTTTCCACCGACAATGCTGATAGGTTGACACTTATAAAAATGAACAAGGCCTGGATTTCCCCTGACTTCTCCACTCCACTGGAGGAAAGCCCCGGGTGAACATAAAGTCACTTTATATATGTTATTTACAATGATGGGAATACTCTGTATTCCCATTCACCCCTTCCACCCAAAAAACGGGTATATGGTTGACTCTTAATCTTCTCATCCTCCTCCTCCTCTTCCATATACCTGGTGATATAATTTTTATATAGGGCCAGCTCACCAGCGGGCCCTGTGATATAATTTTTATATAGGGCCAGCTCACCAGCGGGCCCTGTGATATAATTTTTATATAGGGCCAGCTCACCAGCGGGCCCTGTTTGACAATTTTTGTATAGGTCAGCTCACCAGCGGGCCTTCTCATATAATGTTTTATTGGGTCAGCTCTCTAGCGGGCCCTCTCATATAATGTTTTATAGCGTCAGCTCACTAGCGGGCCTTCGCATATAATGTTTAGGATGGTCAGCTCCGCAGCAGACCCTCACCCATAATGTTTTAGATGGTCGGCTCAGCGCACGTTTCCCTCTTAATCATGGCCTCAGTTCAGAAAAATCAAGGAAATTTTGGGGAGAATTTGCCTCTGCGCACGTTTCCCTCTTAATCATGGCCTCAGTTCAGAAAAATCGAGGAAATTTTTGGGAGAATTTGCAGATGATATACAAGTAAATATACAGCAAATACTGTTTGGTAACAATTTTTCGCCTAAAGTCGTTTTTATCTGCCTTTTTGTGTGTTTTACGGTCAGTCTGTAAAAATGGCGTACTACGGGCGAAAGATCGTTCCCAGCAGCGATGTTGGAGTCCAAGATGCATCCAGACATCCTCCCTATGCTGTCCCTGAACCATTTCTGTGGTGTTTCCATCCTTTTCTGCCCTTTTCCTATGGACCAGGCACCCTCCCCTCATCAGAGCAGGGGGTGCCTGGTGTAATGCTCGAGTCCTCCCATTGACTTCAATGGGGCTCGGGTGCTCGGCCGAGCACTCGAGCCTCCGGGGGTGCTCGGTCAGAGCACCCGAACACCCGAGCATTGGGGTGCTCGCTCATCACTAGTCAGTAGGAATCTGTAGTATATCTGTTCAGTAGACTTGGATGGAGTCCTGATGATAACATTCATGTCAGTGGGATCTGTAGTATATCTGTTCAGTAGACTTGGATGGAGCACTGATGATAACAGTCATGTCAGTAGGAATCTGTAGTATATCTGTTCAGTAGACTTGGATGGAGCTCTGATGGTAACATTCATGTCAGTGGGATCTGTAGTATATCTGTTCAGTAGACTTGGATGGAGCGCTGATGATAAAATTCGTGTCAGTAGGAATCTGTACTATATCTGTTCAGTGGACTTGGATGGAGCACTGATGATAACATTCATGTCAGTAGGAATCTGTAGTATATCTGTTCAGTAGACTTGGATGGAGCGCTGATGATAACATTCATGTCAGTAGGAATCTGTAGTATATCTGTTCAGTAGACTTGGATGGAGTTCTGAAGATAACATTCATGTCAGTGGGATCTGTAGTATATCTGTTCAGTAGACTTGGATGGAGCGCTGATGATAACATTCATGTTAGTAGGAATCTGTAGTATATCTGTTCAGTAGACTTGGATGGAGTCCTGATGATAACATTCATGTCAGTAGGAATCTGTAGTATATCTGTTCAGTAGACTTGGATGGAGCGCTGATGATAACATTCATGTCAGTAGGAATCTGTAGTATATCTGTTCAGTAGACTTGGATGGAGTTCTGAAGATAACATTCATGTCAGTGGGATCTGTAGTATATCTGTTCAGTAGACTTGGATGGAGCACTGATGATAACATTCATGTCAGTAGGAATCTGTAGTATATCTGTTCAGTAGACTTGGATGGAGCTCTGATGGTAACATTCATGTCAGTGGGATCTGTAGGATATCTGTTCAGTAGACTTGGATGGAGCGCTGATGGTAAAATTCGTGTCAGTAGGAATCTGTACTATATCTGTTCAGTGGACTTGGATGGAGCGCTGATGATAACATTCATCTCAGTGGGATCTGTAGTATATCTGTTCAGTAGACTTGGATGGAGTTCTGATGATAACATTCATGTTAGTGGGATCTGTAGTATATCTGTTCAGTAGACTTGGATGGAGCGCTGATGATAACATTCATGTCAGTGGGATCTGTAGTATATCTGTTCAGTAGACTTGGATGGAGTCCTGAAGATAACATTCATGTCAGTAGGAATCTGTAGTATATCTGTTCAGTAGACTTGGATGGAGTTCTGAAGATAACATTCATGTCAGTGGGATCTGTAGTATATCTGTTCAGTAGATTTGGATGGAGCACTGATGATAACATTCATGTCAGGGGGAAGCTGAAGTATATCTGTTCAGTAGACTTGGATGGAGCCCTGATGAGGAGTTATAAAGGGGCCATATTCATCAAGATGAAGAGGTGCAATTTTGGAGCAGAACAACTACAGCATGGTGGGAGGCGAGGTGTGAAAGTTCAACAAATTCCAATTGATTGAAAGTGGGCTTTGAACCTCGTGATTGCTAGAGAGGTCTCCAAGGCACCAATTCTAGCATTCACGGGGTTAAGATATTTAAATCAATGTAAATTTTTATTCAGTTGGTTTTCTCTAGAACTGCTGCTCTAGAGCATGATGAATAAGACCCATATCGTTATATAGACGATTAATTATAAAACAGGTCCAAGTCTATCACGTTGCCTTTTGCAGAGTGTCTACACTGAGGATTTGGCCTTAGAACCTCTTCATCAAATAGACATGGCCGTGACAGCCCAACACTCTGGAGGGTCTGAGAAATCAGATAAAAGAGAGCTGAGTGCAGCACTAATCAGGGCACAGACAATCACATCCAATTAAAAGCCCCTTAAATCGCTTCCTGCCCTAACAACATAACGAGAAGCAAAGCTGATTTACACAGGCTGGTACATAAATAATTAATACTGCAGAACCGCTCAGCTGCTGAGTCTTCCAGATCTCCTGCTTTGTGTCATTTATCCAATGGATTGTTAAGCTCTTCCATACAAAGAGAACTTTATATATAACAATTTATTTAGGTTTACGGGCTGTATACACAAGGAAGAAGGAATTAAGTCTGGTACAAAGCAACACCATTAAGAATACATAAACATTTCTAAAATACCTTTTGATTTAAATGCACTTTATGGTTATTTGCTTTGGAATTACTCTGCTTACTTTATATGTGTGCCTAAATATATATATATGAATGAATATGTTTATCTATTTAGCACCACAAGTGTACGCAGCACTTTACAATTTAAGAGTTTAAACAATACAGGGTTACAGGTGCTTTGTAAAGTGAAACATTGGGTGGAAGGTCCCTGCCCAAAAGCTTACAATCTAAAGTGGTAATGGGAGACATACAGAGTACATTAGGGTCAAGTGCTGAATACAGTGCTAGTTCTGATGATGATACAGGACATCAGTAAATAATGTATAAGAGCGATCATTGTACAGCATCAGTGCCTTCTAGCATGTTGAGATTTTAACCATGAGGTGCGTTTTCAAGTGAGATTTGAAGGTTATCAGAGAGGTGCAGTGGCGCAGGTTGGATGGTAGAGCATTGCATACATACGGAGCAATGAGAGAAAAAGGTTTGATAGGTGAGAGGGCTGTAGACACAAAAGGAGCTGAGAGAAGACAATCATTGGCTGAACGTAAGTGGTGGGATAGGGTATAATGGGAGATCAGAGTGGAAATGAAAGAAGAAATGTGGGATAGGTTCGCTCCCAGAGATGCACACCTCCAACAAAATGGAGAGGATGTTGATATATAGCTAATATAGTCATCCTCTCTGTACATAGTGACGTTCTTAAACTGAGGGACTCTGTTGATCCCTGGAAGTCCACTTCCAGCCATGGGCTACAGCTAGGGCAGTCAAGTGTCAGACAATACCTATTAAGGCCTGCAACTCCCATTCTCCACAACAGCCAGCAGCTGCCGGTCCAAAATCAAACTCCCATCTGTAACATGTCTGTGGTCCAAGATTCTGTAAAGATCACAGAGTCATGTGCACAAATAAACAAGGACAAATCAACCATAAGAGACCGATAACAGTACCTTGAACGCTCACTCCAATATGGAGGAAGAAGAGTCGTCCTGCTGAAGATTATCGGATCTATATTCCAAAGACAGCAGCTAAGTCACAGTCATAGGGGGTATCCTATATAATAATTCGTTAGGATGTTTGTCAGAAGCCATCATGCGCAGTAGAGACAGCCTGAACACACAGAATGCTGGGAGCATGGAATGCTGGGATTTCTGTGCTGGGAGCATTCTGTGCTTTCAGGCAGTCTCTACAGGGCATGATTGCTTCAGCGGCAGGACGCCGAGCAGGACCGGACTCTTAACCCTTTGAGTGCCAGAGGGCTATGCTTTGCAATGCGTTACGTACCCCTCTGGCACTCAAACGGTTAACATCACCCCGACCTTGGCCCGTGCACACAGGCTTTTACACTAGTATTTAATAAAACATCACCTGAAAATCAAAGGGAAATAGATACGTCTCTTGACTTATTAATGCAGTTGTGTTTTTCTTAACCTTTTAAGTGCCAGAGAGGTAGTCAACACATTGATATGCAAAGGATTAATGACTTAAAAGTGTTTCCACTGTGCCTAAAAGAATTCCATAATAATAACTGCAACTTTGCCTGCATCAAATATTATATTATCACTGCTAACATTTCCATAGAAGTAATGAGAATTTATTTAAACAAGAAGTTTTATTAGCATTGTTTTTAACAAATGTGATATTTCTTTCATTTACATTCATTTCATTTGTCAGATGCTTGTCGTGTGATGTAGACGATATTGCAGTTTTAGTAGTAATAACATTAATACAGAAATAGTGCATAATATAACAGAGAAATCTAGTAGTATAAATCTCTATGGTATGTATACAAATGCTCACAGTTTAGGGAATGCGTTTCCTGAATTAATTACAAAAAAATATACAAAGTTAGAGACCTGAGTATATCTTGCTGTAGTCTAGTGGAACCAATGCATGACAGAGATGAACTAAACAGCGTGGTAACAGGTACAAATATATTTTCCTCAACAACAAATGCAACTCAAGTCTCTGGGGTTTCTGTTGACATAGAACAGTGTGAATACTATGTTGAATTGTTTTCAAAAATTGCATGGGTAAGTTTATGGGGAGGGTATGAATAAGATGTATGTTCTTGGGAACTATTGCCATTTTCAAATTTTCAAATTAATTATACCACCATCAACTGGCTGCAGATCTCTTGAATCACAATTTGTTAGCCTGTCGGAGGAATTGGATACTCCGTCGACCAAAAGCGATATTACTAACCTCTTAGCCGCGCTTAAGACTTTCATTCTAGAGGAGATCCTGGAGGTTAAAGCTGATGTTAAACACATTGGCGGGAGAGTGGAGGCTTTAAAGGAGAATATTGCACACTTCTCTAACTATAGTGCGGAATCATCCAAATCACTTGCTCGGCTCCATCAAAAACATGATGCCCTACTAGTTAAAGTGGATGACATTGAGAATCGCAGTAGAGGCAACAATTTACGTATCCGAGGGGTGATGGAGTTGGTAGATGAGTCTGCCTTACCTGGCTTTCTTCAACGACTATTTTGTTTTCTAACGAAGGCCTCACCGGATCATGCCTTCTTACTGGACAGAGCACATAGAGTGGTACGTGCTAAGGGGCCCCAGGCCGAATCACCTAGGGATGTTATCCTCCGCTTCCAGGCCTTCCCTGACCGGGACAAAATATACAAGGCGGCACGGGGACTTACCTCTATTTCCTTCGAAGGTCACACCATCGCAATCTTTCAGGATCTTTCTCCCACGACCATACAATGGAGGCGTGATCTTAAACCAGTTACTTCAGCACTCAGATCTCAACAACTCAGGTATCGCTGGGGCTTCCCAATGTCGCTCATTGTTTCTCACACATTCTTCTCTACCAAGGGGACATTCGTGCCTTTTCTGCTATGCTTAACCTACAGATTCCAGAAGAGACATTGAAGGGCCTCATGCCTGAACCCAACACTGTGGTTTGCGAATCTCAGGCCTCTCCTTGGGAACCGGCACCCAAGAAAAGGAAAACCTCCAAAACGCCACTGTTATCTCCGGTCCAAACCCATGGACAAGTAATGGTTGGGTGACTGTTCCTGTTATTGTGTTACCTATCCTCTTAGGTTATATTCCCTATGTATGGGGAACCTCCAACTTACCGCATCTAGCAGAGTCAATGGCCATGTAAGTTGCGTAGCTTTAGAGCCTTCTCGGGCCTTTATGTTTATAGTTTTTATTTCGGCCTTAAACTGTTCTAGTTTTGATTAGAGATTGACTCTTACTTGTATTCATAGCTACGGCTTCTATATTTTTGACGAGGGTTTCGGCCATGCTGCCCTCACTTCAAGCCTATGCCCTAGCTGGCTAACTATTTGGTTGGGTGGGATATATCATGGGTTCGTGCCTGAGATGGGGGTATTGTGCAAAGGGGGGCAGTACGTTTATAGAAATTGGGGGACTAGCTATTTTTTGTTTGTGCACTTCCACGTGGTGCACTGTTACGCGGAGGGCTGTGTGCCCTCCTGGCGCTTGTGGGGTTAAATAAATATTCTTTTCTTTGCTTACCGGATGGAGATAGTTGGCCATCTGGGGCCTGATTATGATGTTGATGAGCTGATCATCATTATGTGTTAGTTCTCCTTCCTTTTTCCTCTTCCTCCGGCAGTAGCTTTTGCCTGGATGTGCTTTATGTTATTTTGTTATATCCCACTCTTTACATTTTTTACATTTTTATTTTTCCTACCTGGTTGCCTATAAGCAACTATTGAGTTAGTGGGTTCTTGTGGAGACTGACTCTCCTACTTCTACGTTAGTAGACTTAGGTCTCTGGATGGCGGGGTGTCTCTGTCTGGTCTCTTGCTCATAAAATCTTGTAGCAAAATATTGGGCTCTGTGACATATGTTTGATTTTGCATGTACATCAACCTGCTGTCAATGCTTTTAGCTATCTCTTGATGTATCTTGCACATAAAATATAATCCTGTTGTGTTCAAAATGTTTGACATTATTTTAAATCATATCAATAGTTCATCTATGAATTTTATGTCCTATTTTCTTCTGGTTTTCATTCATGCCCTTACTGGGCTTATTGTATATTTATCGTCTGAACTGTGTGTGTCCAGTATGCCCACAGATACAGATGTGAGCCTGTGACGAACTGGACTACAACAGGTCACATGCCGCAAGAGGCGGAGCCTCTCCTCACCCTGGCTGGGATCACTTGGACATTAATACTGAATGGTATGGAGAGAATACCTTCCCCCCACTCAGAGCTGCAGATTACAACCAGCTTGAGTGTTTTATGGTTCTGGAAGGGGGCTGCTAGGCTGGAATTGTTCACTTCCCCTCCCCCTTTGTCTGAGATTCCTACAGGAAGTTTTATGGTTACAGCTAGGCACTGGGAATGTATACAGTGTGGCTGCCAGGCCCAAAAGTGTCCACTTCCCATCCCCCTTCTGTAACCTTTGTTTTAATGTCAATGTGGAGACTGCCCCTTTTTCTCTGAACTGTAGAAAATGTTGTGTTGTCTGAAAATAAAGGCAGTTCATGATTTAACAAGACGGAGCGTGTTTGTCTTTCTCTGGTCCACTATTGAGCAGTTACTCATAGAGAAGTGCCAGGGGACTAGATAGATAGAATATCCTATAAGAACCGAATAGATCAGTGCAGTATATCCTGCATTGCCGGTGGATACACGACTCCAAGTACCGGGTCTTAGTGCTTAGTATAGCGGTTAGCTGTGCAGGTTAGCGGAAGAAACCCACGGACGATAACGTGCCTGAACTGCTATACCCTTTTGTAGCAGAGACGCCAGGGCCATATCATCACAGAGCCTATTTTTCTTTCTCCTCTGTCACTACATTTTTTCTTCTGCCTTTTAATTCTCTCTTCTCTTACCTTCTTACACTTTGCTCTTCTTTTCCCCGTCTTGCCTCTCCTGAACTCTTTATCCTCCCTTCGTCCCTGTATGTATTTTTTTTTCCCTTCCCTGGGGTACACAAGGTTCGGACTTTTCTCATTCCTGACTGATGGCTTTAAATACCCCTGCTAGTCCTCCAGGACAGTCTCCTAGGAATTCTATATCCCTCTTATCTTATAATGTAAAGGGGTTGAATTCCCCAGTGAAGCGCTCAATGGCTTTGCACGATTTTGATCGTTTACAAGGTGATATTATCTTCATTCAGGAAACCCATTTTAAACGTTCTAGAGAAATGATGCTTACGAATAAGTTTTACTCCCAAGCTTTCCTAGGGTCTGCGACCCAAAAGAAACTAGATGTTGCGATACTGTTTCATAAGCGAATTCCTTTTATTCTATTCTCTGATCTGCGTGATCCTCAAGGTCACTTTATTTTTGTCAAGGGCACTATTGATGCGCAATTATATACTTTTGCTTGTTTGTATGCTCCTAATTCCATGCAAGATTCTTTTCTATCCTGCACGCTGGACAAATTGGATACCTTTAAAGAAGGCATTCTAATCACTGGTGGATATCTCAATGTACCATTGCAACCATTGGTTGTTTGCTCTTCTGGGTATTCTTCCTATGCCAAACCCCTTCTCCGATCCATTTCATGGACTCTTAGATCTCACAGACTCTTAGATACCTGGCGACTGTGCCATCCTGACAGAAAATATTTCACTTTCTATTCCCATCCTCATCACCGTTACACACGGTTAGATTACTTCCTCATCCCCCAGGATTTCCTACATCTGGTAGAATCTGCTGCGATAGACATTATAACGTGGTCTGATCATGTGCCTATTCGCTTAAATTTGAAAATGATCTGTGGTAATCTTGCTCCTCCTACATGGAGATTAGATGAAACTCTTCTGCTGCCCTCGGAAGCGACTGACCACATTAATGAAGTTCTGGATCACTACGTTAGCGAAAATAGTGCTACATCCTCTTCTCTGGTTTCACTGTTGGTGGCACACAAATGTGTGGTCCGCGGCGAATTCATTAAAATGGCAGCTATCAGAAAATGTAAGTGAACTGCTCAAATCTCTAGTCTCCTAGATGATATTGCGGCTCTTGAAACCACTCATAAATCCACTGGGGAGGGGCAGGATTTGCTTAAACTTATGAAACTCCGATCCCAACTTACTTCACTACTTAACATTCGCATGGAAATATTGTTTTTCAAGACCAAATGCGTTTTTTTCGAACATGGTATTAAAGAGGGTTCTTTGTTAGCTCTCCAACTTCCTTCGAAATATTCGCAACATTATATTCCGTCCATCCGAAATTCTAGGAACGTCTTAGTTCATGATAAAGCTTCCATTGCAGACGCTTTCCGGGAATACTATACCTCATTGTATAATCTGAAAGATAATTACACCTCTCCATGGCGGGACTTTGAATCCCAGGTTTCAGCTTATTTAGATGCTGCCCGTCTTCCTAGGCTTTCTCCTCTTGATCTAGAATCTCTTGAGTCCCCTTTCTCTGTCTCTGAAGTTATAAAGGCGATTCGGGCACTACCTTTGGGCAAAAGCCCAGGACCAGATGGTCTTTCGCAGACTTATTATAAAACATTTCAGACTCGTCTCGCTCCATTATTGACTTCGGCTTTCTCCGCTCTCCCTGAAGAGATTGGTAATGATTCAACGATTGCTGAAGCTCATCTTACCATTCTGCCCAAACCAGGCAAAAATGTTCAGAATTGTGAAAGTTACAGACCTATATCCTTGCTCAAACTGGACCTTAAATTGTATGCCAAAATTTTGGCTGAATGTATCAAACCCTTGTTACCTTCAATAATCCACGTTGACCAAGCGGGTTTTACACCTGGTAGAGAAGCCTGTGATAATACGCAAAAAATTCTGAATATACTCCACTTTCTGCAACAGCGCCGTTTCCCATCTGTTTTCCTATCAACAGACGCTGAAAAAGTATTCGAGTGAATTGGCACTTTCTGGAGAGTTCTCTTCGAGCTTTTGGCTTGGACCCTTCATGATTCGCTCCATACTTACTTTATATAGGAATCCTACTGCGCGAGTTCGAGTGAACGGGAGTCTTTCAGATAGCTTCAATATCTCTAATGGTACAAGGCAGGGATGCCCTCTTTCTCCGTTATTGTTTATTCTTGTTATGGAAACTTTTGCGCAACATATTCGTTTTAATGATCATATTAAAGGGGTACCTTTGGGGACTTCTGAGTGTAAACTAGCAATGTTTGCTGATGACGTCTTGTTGACACTTATAGATCCAATGGATTCCTTGCCCTCGACTCTTTCTGAACTTGAGAAAATCTCAGCACTTTCGGATTTTAAAATTAACTTTTCGAATCTGAAGCACTACACATTGGTCTCCCACATACGGTGTTGCATGATCTTAAATTGCAGACGCCCCCTTAAGTGGACGAACTCCCATATTAAATATCTCGGAGTATGTCTATCACCCTCTTTTGATTCCTTATCTCACCTTAACTTTACCCCACTTTTAAAATCCATCAAAGGCGATTTGGACAAGTGGAATGCGCTGTATCTATCTTGGTATGGTAGAATCAATGTCATCCAAATGAATGTTCTTCCTCGTCTTCTTTACTTGTTTCAGACTTTACCTATTCATATCCCATCTCCATTCTTTATGGTTCTTAACAGGCCTATTCGTCGCTTCCTCTGGCGAGCGAAACCTCCCAGACTCTCAGAACGATGCTTATGCTTACATAAACTGAAAGGGGGCTTGGGTCTTACTAATATGCTCCGATATTATCATGCATCGGCGATTGCCTCGGTACTTGATTGGGCCCATGGTCAAAACACAAAGGCATGGGTTACCATAGAGAGAGAGAGGTGTTTTCCAGGAGTGATCCCTTATCTGAACTGTTCCTCCCTCCACTTCTTAGAGACAAATTCTTTAGTTCCCATCCTATTTTTTCACGTTTTTGCTATTTGGTTGGTTTGTAATAAGGATAGCTTCTTATCGAATTACCCTTCTCTTGCCTCCCTTCTTTTTTATTTGCGGCCTACCCCTTATTCCCTTCTGACAACTGATTTCCCTAGATGGGCAAAAAACTCTCCAATACGCGTCTTCGACCTAATATCCGAAGGCAAGATCAGTTCTTTTGATGTCGCACAGAATATTTATAATTTACAATCTTCGGAGATTTGGAGATATCGCCGTATTAAACACTTCTTGGATCAACCTGCCCTTAAATCTACCTGGTTGTTATCTCCAACGACGTTTGAGACTCTTTTACTTGCTTCTACACCCCCATCTGGTAGACTTGGTAAAATATATGGTATCCTCTCTTCCTCTCCTTCCTCTCCTTCTGTCTCCAGGTTATACTTCCTCCTGGGAGCGGGAACTGAACCTCACGCTGTCTTTGGAGGAATGGCACCTTATATGGAAAGTAAGCTCATCAGCGTCTATCTCAGCTTCTATGTTGGAGTCACACTTTAAATTTATATCTAGGTGGTATCTTACACCATCCAAACACAATACTTTTTTCCCAAATGTGAGCTCTAAATGCTGGCGTTGTCATAAGGAGGAGGGTACTCCTTCCCATGTGTGGTGGTCTTACTCGAAGATTAAGCCCTTTTGGCCAGACTGTTTACTTTCTATTCAAAAGTGCCTCAATATTACTCTCTTTGGAACGATATGGCAAACGTTATTTCTCCTTAAGCTACCTAAACTTCCATTCATGCAAAACTGCCTTTTGCACGCCATGCTCCTTTCCGCCAAATCATTGATTTTGCGGCATTGGAAGGATGTCAAACCCCCCCGCCCACAGTACAGGAATGGGCAACTGCAGTGAGACTTCATATCTCGTTATTGCGTGTACATGTTGCCACACATGGCGAGGATCCTGACAATGTAGATATATTCTTTCTATCTTCAACCTTTTAACATCTAAATCAGAACTTATTTTACCAAGTCTCCCCAAAACATGACTACTACGGTAATTTTGACTCCCCACAACTCTCCCCCCTCCCTTTTTTTTTCTCTTCATACCATATACTCCTCTTCCCTCTCCTCTCACCCCTCATATCCTCTCACCTCTCCATTCTTTTTGATATTTCTAGATATCCATTTTCTGTTCGGCCCTTCTTCTTTTTCTTCTTCTTCTTCTTTTTTTCTTTTCTCTTCTTTCTTATCTCTTTCCTCCTCCTATCTCTTCTCTCTGAGCTCGAGAGCTATTTACTTCATTCAGAAAAATTGGCTATGTGTATTCCTTACTGTTTAAGGTGCAATTGTTATATTTGAAACTTACTTTTGTTTTGTTTATGTATAGCCTATTCAGTAATGTCTTTTTTCAATTACTGTTAATCTTGATATGTACGAATATTTTGTACTCTGGATTTTTTCAATAAAGCTTCTGAAACTTTAAAAAACAAAACAAAAAAAACAAAAAAAAAACAAAATCAACAACATCTTTCCCCAGACTTTCCCACCCAGCACAGAGACAATAACAGCAAGATCAGCAAGCAAATAGGTCCCCAGCTGTCTGTGTCTTGCCTGTCAGTCACATGGAATTTTGGGGTATTTGGGGTCAACTTCCTTCCTCCTTCTTCTCCCCTAGAGTGCCCCCAGACTCCCCTAATACAGAGAACAAATGTCCTACCTAAATGATTCCCTAAACTAAGCCCTTTATTTGCCTATCTCCTTTAGCTCAAAAATATGCTGCTGTCTCCTCTCAGAAACACAAAATGGCTGCTGTGAGAGCCTGATAGCCTTTGATATGTCTGTACACTGAATGGCTGCTGTGAGACCCTGACACCCTTTGATATGTCTGTACACAGAATGGCTGCTGTGACACCCTGACACCCTTTGATATGTCTGTACACAGAATGGCTGCTGTGAGGCCTGACAGACTTTGATATGTCTGTACACTGAATGGCTGCTGTGAGACCTGACAGACTTTGATATGGCTGTAGAAAACTTTCCTGTGGTGGAGAAACATTTTTCTTCCCATTGATTTCAATGGGCGGAAAAGGCTGGAAAAAGCGGGAAAAAGCCACTTTTCGGGGGAAATTATTCGCCAAGCGGAATGTGGCATTATTCTCCGATTTCAGTTTGAGGTGAAAATTTTCACCCATCCCTACTCACCACCAATACCATACACATTTGCCACATTGTAGGTTGAACTTTATTTATTTTTATCAATTGACATTATCATGAATATGTGCCAGTGTCATTTAAGCAGGAAGTTAGTGTTGTGGGCAAAATACAAATGCATGCTAACACATATTTCAAGGTATATTTTGCTGTAGGACTCACAGCTTTGATTTCCAGCTACTTATTTCTCCACTACAGCCCTCAGAAGAAGTAATATTGTACTGGGAAATGTTGCATCATATTAAACATAAGAAAAAAATGTGTTGGAATACGAGAACAATGTGTTGGAAAAGGCAAAAAATTTGCAGAAATAGGTGAAAAGGAGGAAAATTTTGCATTGGAGAAAAGGAGAAAACGTTCTCGAAAAAAGAGAAAAATTGTCCATTTTCGCAAAAAGTCACACAGGAAATTTTTCTCACTTTCGCCCACCACTACTTCTGAAATACTGGTAACATATGTCTCATTTATAAATAAATAGTCCCGTCTCATATAGGTTTTATGAAGGATGAGTAAAATGAGTAGTCCCTAATGAGCAGTATCGAACAAGTGTAATGCTTTAAACGAGCAGTAAACTTTTTTTATTAAAAAATATATATTGCAGGGATTTTCCTATTGAGTAAAATAAGGGTACTCCCACTGATGAGAGATTTATATTTCCATAGTGATTACAGTTTAAACCCATGTTTTTATATATTAGCAGTGCCCTCTAGTGGTCAAATTCTAATTAGATTTCCTAATGGAGAGGAAAGTCAGAAAAATCAGAGACATACAGTTCTCCATAGAATGTGATAGAAACTGCTGAGTCACTTCCTGTCAGTTAAAACTATCAGGAAGTAAACACAGTAAATTCACTTCCTGTCAGTTAGAACTATCAGGAAGTAAACACAGTAAATTCACTTCCTGATTGTTTAAACTGCTATAAATGTTGAATAAAGCATCTGACAGCGATGGGAGTGACCTTGTTTTATTCGGCAGGAAATGTTCTGTAAAATATGTGTTTTCATAAACAGTAACAGTAGCAAAATTACATTTAGTGATTGAAGAGCCACCTATGGATCTTTGTAGGGATGGTTTGAGAGCTGTATTGAAGTACCCATCCAAAATAAGGAGACCTAAATGTAATCAATGCAAAGTGTTTAAAACTTCAAGCAAAAAATCTTTTTGACCTACATTGGGCAAGTATATGCTGGCTGTTGTCATAGGTAGATTGACCACTCTCATCCTGACAGTGTACTCCATCTTCAAAGGAATGTCCTTATGAATCAAAATGCCACACCACATTTCTTAGTGTTCAGATAGCTATGAAACACCTGTGGGTACGGTTTATTCTTAATTAGGAATAGGCAAATAATCAGAGTGAAACTGCAAACAAACAAAAAAACAAATACAGACAATAGAGTTGGGAAAGAGGGGGTAAAGATTTTGTCCCATGAATACGATCTTTGAATCATAGGGTATTGTGGGGTTTGTAGTCCTTTTGGGTATGTTTAGCTAATGGATTGGTAGTTTATTGTCGGACGTTAATATGCTGGCTTTTAGTGATTCAAAGATATCAAAATTGGGTTTGCTATGTTTATTTTATTTTATTGATATATTGGATAAATTTGAGTTGGTATACTGTTATGTATAACAAACTTAAAGTTTTAGATCAGCTGATGAGGTCGGTCATAATTGACATCAAAATTGAACCAACGAGATGTTGATACAATGTTTAAATGTGAATTGTTTCAGAGCCGTTCTGTTTGTTCAAACTGTTTGTGGCAACTTGATGTTGATAAAGCAGTTGTAGTACTGCGAAACGCTTATTTTTAAGGGCCTTTTAAGAAATAAATATTTTGTATTTTTTCAGAATGGCTTTTCTATATTTTATTGTATTATTTTGTATTATTTTTTATTATTTAACATTTTTTATTTTTATTTTTATTTAATCCTGGAGTTTATTTCAAGTGGATTGTTTGGAATCAAGTGGATTATACTCTAGAGGATCAGAGGTGGTGAAGGAGGACAGAAGAGAAAAGGAATATTCAGTCGACAAACACCCTAGCAGAGACAGGTAAAGTACTCTGCATGTATATTCAGTTGATGACAGGTGTATACCTGATAGTCAGCAATTTATGAATGTGAGTTTATTCAACATATACTCTACTGTTATACCTATATCTGTTGGTTAATACACTATAGGCGCCGTTTCTTGTTTTTTCTTGTTTTTTCACAAATAATCAGAGAAATTTCCAGCAGGAAAATAACTACGGCTTGGGATATTTCAGCAGGGTGCAACACATGATATCAGTTCTTAAAAGAGTCTGTTTTCAACAACGGTAAAGTGAAGCATGTCAAAAACCAACAATTTGGCAAGTTTACAATTCCAGGAGCGTATGTTCGCATTATTTTTGTGTACATAGTAGAAGAACTGTGTAATTAGTATAGTTTTTACGCCATCAGTTGTGGGGGTGGTGGCAGTATGTGTAACTTTTGTCATCTAGAAAAACGAAATCAGAGTCATACTCCTCCGAAGCAGGAGCAGAATATCTTGGCACTCTCTCTGACACATCAACCAGTCAGACCTGTGGTTGTGCTTTAGGTGTGTTCTCATGGAGGAGGTGCTTAGTATGATTTCTCCCTACTCATGTACTTTTTACACAGACGACAGATAGCAACACATTTAGCTTTTGGATGGTAAATGAAGTATCTCCTTGTTGTGGACTTCATTAACTGTGAGGTTCCTGAGGGGCTGCTACTACTACAGGGTCTAGATGTTGATGTAATTTTACTATTACTGGGCATCAAAGGTGGAGCATTTCCAGCAGCAGCAGAGGGACTCATTATCGCTAAGGTTGTGGGTGTTAATAACCCGTGTTGTTGTTGCTGATTCTCATTCAACACTTATGTGTGACTGAGTGGGACTTGGACATGACAGCGGTGACTTTACTAATGCATCATCCTCTCTCTTACTCTAAACCTCATCTGTATCTGAAGATGAGGGGATGTTATTGGGATATATCCTAGATCTACATCATCATCCTCATCTTCAGTCATCATCTGGTCATCTTCAACATCACCCTCTGCTTCTTGCCCAAGCCTATATAATAATTCGCTAAATAGTTTGTAATGACACAATCATGCGCAGTAGAGACCGCCCATGACGAGCGTCCAGCTCTGTA
>CM074719.1:632828913-632966413 GCA_037306005.1 Rhinophrynus dorsalis | reverse complement strand
ATAGATAGATAGATAGATAGATAGATAGACGGACGGATGATTGGGTTGAAAAAATACATGTCTATGAAGTTCAACCTTTGCCACAGTATAACAAAAAATGAGAATAATATAAACCTTCCCAAATCCAAAACAGTGGAGAACAACCACCATGTACTTAATTTATTACCCTACATAATTTAGTGTAATCTGCAAATATTAACATTTAGCTTTCTATGTATGTTAACATGTTAAAAAGCAGCGGAACTAATACTGAACCCTGAGGTACTCCACGCTCCACTTTAACTGGATTGGAGAATTGTCCATTTACAACCACACACTGTTCCCTTTCCTTCAACCAGTTTCAAAGGTTATCTGCTAGCCTCAAATTTCATACCCTAGCCTCCTGTGTGACACTGTAACAAATGCCTTTACAAAATCTAGATATATTATATCTACTGCTTTACCATTACTAGGTTGCTGCTTACTCTTCATAGCATCTCAACAGATTTGTGTGGCAAGATATATTCCTCATAAAGGCATGTTAATTCCTGCTATTAATCGTATTATCCAAATTATAATCATAAATATAATACATTAATTTCCCTTCTTGCAGTTCTCTCACTACATATGTCAAACTCACAGGTCTATAATTCCCAGATTCTGTTTTAGTTCCCTTCTTAAATAAAGGTACTAGATTGACTTTACACCAATCTTGCGGTACTGAGCCTGTGGTGAGAGCATCTTTAAAGAGTTCTATGGCTAACACTGCATTCAGTTCCTGAAGAACCCTTGGATGTGTACCATCAGGTCCCGGTACTTTGTCAGTCTTAATTTTGTTCAATCTTCTCTTGACCACTTCTTGTATCACTTATGGAGTTTGTGCTATGTTTCACCAATGTGACTTTTTAATCATCTTTAATAAAGTATCCAGTTTTCATACAATTTTGCACCACTGATTTGTTTGAGTGCTGAGTTTGACTATATCCCTAATCAACTAACCCACTGTATTTTTGAAAGGTCCAATGTTCTCCCTATTTTATTAACCCCATCCCGCCCACGGACTTACATGTACGTCCTCACCGGATGTCCCAGGAAGACAGAGGACGTACATGTACGTCCCGGAAGCTGTTCACTAGAATAGCAAAAAAAAAAACTCTGTCGTCAAGTGCCGGCCGCGTGGCCATTCACTAAAGGGTTAGATAAATATATTTTACCAGGATGGATACATTGAGATTGTCTCTCATTTTCAAGTGTGTCCTAGGTACTAATAAATATATTTAATTATTATATATATATATATAAATATATATATAATTTTATATTTATATATTTATATATATATATATAATTTTATATTTAATTTTTTTTTTTTATTTATTCCTTTTTTTAAGTTGTCCACCACATCTTTTCACAGTCAGTCCCAATAAAACTAAAAAAACAAAATCACCAACTTTCTCCACTTTGTCCAAACTTCCCCAGCACAGAGACAATAAAAGTGCCAGTCAGTCACACAAAATTTTGGGGTATTTTGGGTCAACCTCCTTCCTCCCTTCTTCTCCCCATTGTGCCCCCAGACTCCCCTAATACAGAGAAAAAATGTCCTACCTAATGACTCCCTATACTAAGCTTCAATTCCCCTTTATTTGCCTATCTCCTCTAGCTAAAACACGTGCTGCTCTCTCCTCTCACAAACACAAAATGGCTGCTGTGAAAGCCTGACACCCTTTTATATGTCTGTACACAGAATGGCTGCTGTGACACCCTGACACCCTTTTATATGTCTGTACACAGAATGGCTGCTGTGACATCTTAACACCCTTTTATATGTCTGTACACAGAATGGCTGCTGTGACACCCTGACACCCTTTTATATGTCTGTACACAGAATGGCTGCTGTGAGACCTGACACCCTTTTATATGTCTGTACACAGAATGGCTGCTGTGACACCCTGACACCCTTTTATATGTCTGTATACAGAATGGCTGCTGTGACACCCTGACTCCCTTTTATATGTCTGTACACAGATTGGCTGCTGTGGGAGCATGACAGCCTTTTATTTGGCTGTAGAAAACTTTTGTGATGTGGAGAAACATTTTTCTACCCATTGATTTCAATGCAATGAGCTTGGTGAAAAAAGCAGGAAAAACCAGCAAAAACGACACTTTTTGCAGGAAATTAATTGCCAAGCTGAAAGTGCCATTTTTCGTTGATTTCAGTTTGAAGCAAACATTTTCACCCATTCCTAGTTTATATCTCTAATAAATTAAAGCTTTTATCATTATTATTGACAGTTATAACAGATGGCTTCAAAGCAAATAGGATATTGAGCCGGGGAACTATTTGACACACACACACACACACACACACACACACACACACACACACACACACACACACACACACACACACACACACACACACACACACACACACACACACACACACACACACACACACACACACACACACACACACCCCTACACTGGAAATTGCTCCAGAGGGCTTTTTTGTTTGCCTTCCTCTGGATCAACAGGGGTGTTATTGGCATGGGCTGGGCTTGATGGACGCATGTCTTTTTTCAGCCTTATCTACTATGTTACTATTTGAGAAGCATCTCTGTGTATGAGTGTGGTCACTCTCCATTTTACTCAGCATTTATTGAGGGTCTTTGGAAATCCTTAGGTTCCAGCATCACACAGAAGATGAAGCTGTTGGGTGAGTTTACTCTCTCCATTTGTGATTGAGATGCACTCCTCAAACCAGTGCCGCTTTTATCATTTGTCAAACCTTTTCACAAGACATCCAGATTTAGAATGACGCTACCGCTAGAACATTGCATCTCTTATACACAGAGACCAGCAAAACTAGCCAATCATAAAAGAGGCGTGTATAGTACGGGACACACTGGGGATCAGCTTTACATGATCACATAACATTAAAAAACCAATCAACACAACCTACAATAATTTACTTCCTATTGTTTAATATCTTTTCTGATTGAATTGTTAAACAAAAGTCAAATATGACATTTTAATTCCCTGTGATACAGACAAATAAAATAAATAACAATTGTAATCTGAAAATTGAGTTAAACATGTCTATGGGATCAAAAGAGCAACATGAGAATCTCACCCTACACGAAAGCATGAGATTCTCATGTTGCATACTGAAAGGTTGCTTCAACCTAGCCTGAGCCTGTAGCCTGTTTGTCTCCCTCGTTCATGTGGTGCAGATCACCCCAGCCTTCAACTGCACTGGCATCTTGCCCTGCAGCACCAGATTCACTCGTATAATTATCTAAGTATCTCTATAATTATTCTGAAGGCATCATGAATGAGGGGGATGAACGGGTTAAAAGTATGTGGACTGGACCTTTCAGGATGCAACATGAGATTCTTCTGCTTTCATGCAGGGTGAGATGCTCATGTTGCACTTTTGATCATAGAGACATGTTAATGCACCTTCTAGCCGCATGTTATTTTCTGTGCGACGTTTTAATAGTGAACCATCCATCACAGACAGACAGACGGTAGCACAGACCAGGTCTTTCCTAGTCCAGTGCTGTTTAACTTTAGATTGAACTGAAGGCCAGAGAAAAGGTACAGACTGAGACAGGATTATACAGCACAAACAAAGCCAGACAATATAGGATGGAATCAATAAAGTGCATGGAGGTTCTTTTGCACTGTTACAGTAACAAAAGAGCCTTTTGGAGGATGTCTCTAAAAGCCATTTTATTTCCAAGCTGCTGGCTCTTCTGATAGAAGCACATTCAGCCCCTTTGTCTGTTTCGCAGTGGACTGAAACCAGTGACATATAATAATAGACTTTTCTATGGCAACTGCAGAATAGATTCCTAATAATTGGAAATATAAAGACGCCACATACAGACAGCTAAGTGCAGGCTGGAAATTACAGTTAAAACCAGTGTGTGTTCCATTAACTAGTTCAAAGATATCAACTGGTAACAGAGGATCGCTTCTGTTTAATGTTTTGTTGAGATAAATTGTTGTAATTGAGATGTAAAAGTCCTGATTACTTTTTCAGATATTGCCAAGTTTGTACAGAGCTCAGTAAGATTAATGCAAAAATTCGTCAGTGCAGTTAACCCTGTGTTAGGCTTTAACATCAGAACTATGCATCAGTGTATGTATTAGAGTGTATGATTGCATACTACATACCAGTGGACAAGTTCCATCAGATTAATGTTAGCAAACCCCGCACACCAGCCTATTTTTAGTATGTTGACCTAAGAAAGATATACAGATCTCCAGAGAATAGGTTATGAAACGCGTTGGAGACATCGGCTGTATGCAGCAGGATCAAGATCCATGTAAACTAATGGCACATTTGGGGGAATTTTTATTCCTTCCCTTCTGTGCTATTGGTTTGTCCCAGAATTTCACCTCTCTAGGTCCCGGAATACAGCCCTTAACCTGTGAGTGCCATAGACGTATCCACCGCTCATTAAATTCAACTCCAAAACTGCCAATAAATGGTCCTGTCTTTACTGCATTCATTCAGGGCCTTATCATCGCACACACGAGATTCACTTTGGGCCAAGACAACAGGGTACAAGCCCCATTTAAATCAACTGGAAATTGGGGAACTTTTATTGGTCTCTGCTGGTTTTATTGGTTTGTTCCAGAATTGCCCTTTTTATTTTAGAGAATTTTGTGATAGGAGTCACTATGAGCCTCTCCTGCCTCAATTTTCACAATAAACAACAGCAGAACAGCACAGAATGTCTACCTCACACTGTAGCTGCTTCTATTGTGTCTGACTTCCGCAAATATGTCACGTTTTATAGCAAAAACAACGTAAATCAATGGGTGGAAACTTTCTAGCCACAAAAAATTGACAGGGAATTTTGGCCAATGGGTGAAAAACGGCAAAAATTATACTCGCTGTTTTAAAAGTAGAATTTCTAGCGAAAAAACAGACAATAATGTGGTTTTCACTGAATTTCTCATGGGAATAAAGCGACAACTTTTGCCCATCCCCACTAATAATGCTTCTCCACCAGCCCCTCCTCCAAAATCATGGGTGTGTTGTTGGAAAATAATTTTTCTCTTGAGATCAGGAAGGAACTGTGCCTCTCATCAGCAACTGCAATGTGTACAGTGTGTGATAAACAAGTGAAGGACTAGGAACAATGAGCAGATCTGGATTCACATCAAACACCTGGCATAACTGTAACCAAACACCATGACGGTTAGGGTCCTCAATGTGACATCATCCCACCAGAGACCAAGTACTGCTGCTCTCACTATACCCCTTGTGCGCTCCCTGCTAAGGACATGATGTAATGATGTAATGATGAAACCTCCTTGATTCTCCTTCCGTAACTATCCCCAAAGTGTTGCTGCACTCGCTAAATAGCGTTATGTGGTGCTCCAGGCTTAATAAGACATATATGCATAAAGATAGATAGTAAGTAAGTAAGTATGAGGCTGACTGAATATTTTAACATGTTTGTATGAATAAATTGAATTTTTAATTGAGTGCTCGGCTTACTATCTATCTTTATGAGATTCTCCTTCACCACACTGGCATGTATGGTCAGTGCACCACACAGTGTTCAATGGGTGGGGACGAACTGCCACATCCTGACATCCACACAATGGTGATCAGCAGCTGGGAGAGGTACTGATGTGCAAGGTGGATCACTAGAACATGTAGTTACCCTAGAGCAAGAAAGTGATGGCGAGCTAGGTGTTTCGTTCACCGTCAGACTTTCAGGCTCTGCTGAGTTTCTCATTTCTTCCTCCTCTTTGGTTTATACCGCATCTCTTGTTGCCTTTGTGGAGAATCAGGAGTCACGTTGTCTGTGTTTCATGTGTGATATCAGGGCGCTTGTGCAAAGGTGTGTTCCCTCATTTCCTCTTCTCACTGACTTGTCACAAATTGTGTACAGTGCCATTGCTGATGACTGCACTGTGCCTGCCCCAAGAGAAATATAGTCCCACACCCATGATGACTTCACGGGGGAGGGGAAAGGTCAAGAAGAATGGCCTCTTTCTTCTTGTCCTCCACATTCCCCTTCACTCTCTGGGGCAGAGGATAATGTTGCTGCTGTTGCTGCTTCTGCCTCAGAATCAGTATTACAAGAACCAGGAGGAGTATTGATGCTGGAAAGTGGAACCTGTCCTAGTCCCACATCACTGGACCCCATTCCTATTGTGTCCATGGTGGTCTGTGGAACACTAACCTGCTCCTCATAACCCTTCTGCCCTTGCAACTCAGCAGCAGCAGGAATTACAGCAGCAGCAAACTCCGCAAATTCACCAATCTCACTGCTGGTGGTGTTGATGCCCATCCACATATCTGTCTCCCATTCCATCTCTTCCACCCCGAGCTGCTCCACCATCGCCCTCATCATCACCACTACCAGTCCCTCCTTGCTGCTGCTGCTCTACGGCAGTCTCACTGGTTGGAGGTGATGATAAATGTGCCAGAGGGTCCCCTACTGTTACATTTGCCACTTCTTCAGCTGAAGAAAGCAGACTGGCAGCAGGCACAGGCGGGTGATCTGTACTCATGATGGTGGTGGTATTATTGATGCTAGCCACCAGTTCTGCCCTCTTCAGTATCATGTTCCATAGGGACAATGATGTGGGGGTAAGGGGAGTCACAGGGTCAAGTGGATGTTGTGGGCTCCCTTGAACGCTAGTCTGGCTGCTCCTCATCACTTCCCCTTCAACCTCAGCATCAGCACAAGGATCTACCAGCTGCTTCACTATCACTAACAACAACCACATCAATTTCATTATCTGAGTCTTCCTCCACACTACTAGTATCACAGCCTCCCTCACGCCTAACACTTTGAGTCTGTAGCTGCTGTTTCTTAGTAGTAGCAGTAGTAAGGATGAGACTGCTTGGAGATGACAAGTGTGATTCAGGGTCCCCTGCTATCACACTTGACATCACCACCCACCCAGAATAAAAGACATAATGGCAGTTTTAAGGAGACTTTCCCACAAAAAAGCAGACAAGTTAGACAACGACATGGTTTTCCCTACTTTTTTGCAGAAATACGACAGGACCTTTTGCCCACCCCTCTTGTCCTTAAAGGTTTAACACTTTGAGTGCCAAAGAGATGTCCAATGAATTGCATTGTAATGTGTTGGATACATCTCTGGCACTTAAAGGGTTAAGATGACATGTGACCAGAGTCTGAGGTCCTGTGTTTCTCCCAGCAATTGTCATTTCCACCTCCACTGGACCAGGAATGATTATTATTATTAATCTTTATTTATATAGCGCCAACTAATTCCGCAGCGCTGTACAATTGGGAATGGACATACAGAGATATTAAATAGGACAATCAGATGTGGAGAACAGATGGATCAGTGGGCCCCCTGCTCAATGAAGATATTATCTTTTGAACCTGTTCTTAATAAAAGACATTATTGAACTGGTGTTCAATACAAGCCAGATTATCTTTTATTTTCTGAAAATGTGATTTTTTTCTTTTATGTACAAATAATTAGTGAAACACAAGGCTGATGAAAATCTAAAGATCTAATTGTACCAGTTTAAAGTTCACTAAATAACAATTAGTTACTATTAGTGATGAGCGAGCATGCTCGGCCGAAGCTCGGTTCGGCTCGAGCATCGCTCTGCTCGGCACATGGCGGTACTCGTACGAGTACCGCATGTGCTCGCTCGCCATGTTCGGGTCTCCTCCCCGCACGTTTCGCGGCTGCTGCGCAGCCAATAAACGTGCGGGGAGGCTCTGACATCAGTGTAATGCCAGCAGCCATGTTGGCTGCTGGCATTACACTGATTGGCTGGCCAGAACCCGTGATCGGGTGCTGTATAGCACCTGACCAGCGAGTTCGGCTCAGTCTTAGCCAGGGAGAGATGAGGATAGGAAGGGAAAGTCAGTGTAGGGAGAAGAAAAGTGTGTTTGAACAACATAAAGACCCAAAAGTCCTTTTTAGGACTATTGTGTGTGGGGGCAGCAGTTATATTTTGTTTGGGGGGGCAGAGATTTAAAAAAAAAAAACGTCACATATTCCGTTCACTGTGCCTAGCCGCAGATTAGCAGCACATTCTGTTTAGTGTGCAAAGTTGCAGATTAGCAGCACATTCTGGTTAGTGTGCAAAGTTGCAGATTAGCAGCACATTCTTTTTAGTGTGCAAAGTTGCAGATTAGCATCACATTCTGTTTAGTGTGCAAAGTGTAAAAAATAAAAGTCACATATTCCGTTCACTGTGCCTAGCCGCAGATAAGCAGCACATTCTGTTTAGTGTGCAAAGTTGCAGATTAGCAGCACATTCTGTTTAGTGTGCAAAGTGTAAAAAATAAAAGTCACATATTCCGTTCACTGTGCCTAGCCGCAGATAAGCAGCACATTCTGTTTAGTGTGCAAAGTTGCAGATTAGCAGCACATTCTGTTTAGTGTGCAAAGTGTAAAAAATAAAAGTCACATATTCCGTTCACTGTGCCTAGCCGCAGATAAGCAGCACATTCTGTTTAGTGTGCAAAGTTGCAGATTAGCAGCACATTCTGTTTATTGTGCAAAGTGTAAAAAATAAAATTCACATATTCCGTTCACTGTGCCTAGCCGCAGATAAGCAGCACATTCTGTTTAGTGTGCAAAGTTGCAGATTAGCAGCACATTCTGTTTAGTGTGGAAAGTGTAAAAAATAAACGTCACATATTTCTTTCACTGTGCCTAGCCGCAGATTAGCAGCACATTCTGTTTAGTGTGCAAAGTTGCAGATTAGCAGCACATATTCCGTGTAATATGAAGAAGGCGGGTAAAAAGGGACGGGGAAGTGGACGTGATCCTGATAGTTCAGGGCGCGGGTCAGGACGCGTAGAAACTGTGCCTGGTGCCAGAGCACAAGAAAGAAAGACATCCACCATACCTAGCTTCATGTCTCAGTTTACAGGGCGTCGCAGGACATCACTCTCGAGGTCAGACCACTGCGAACAGGTGGTCGGTTGGATTTCAGCTGATACTGCTTCCAGTCGGTTAAGCACCACCCTGTCTTCCACCAAGTCCACTCTCAGTAGCCAAGAGTCTGGTCAACATACTCCTCACCCTGATCATCCTTCCTCCCACCATAGAGGGTCTGGCCAAAGAAGTGATCCCACACTGGGATATAGTGAGGAGCTCGTCTCATCACCAATCCTTCATTTGACCCTCTCTCCAAGCACGCTTGCAGAGGAACATGACATCTTGTGCCCTGATTCACAACCTCTAGAGGGTACCCAATCACAAGAAGATGACAGAGGGGAACGGCATTTAAGGTCAAAGGAAGTGGATGATGATGATGAGACACAGTTGCCATCAAATCAACCACTATTACTGTCTCAAGACCTTGATGAGGAGGATGATACACAGTTGTCAATGACTGAGTATGTGGTGGGATCAAGAAATGAGGAGGATGATCAGAGTGAGGAAGTGGAGGAGGACTTGGTGGACGATGAGGTGACTGACCCCACCTGGGAAGGTGGAGAGCCGAGCGATGACAGCAGTCCTGAGGGTGAGCCATCTGCAGCACCGCAACAGGCTGGAAGAGGCAGTGGTGTGGCTAAAGAAAGAAGGCGGACCGCACCAAACCGGCCCGCAAATGTTCCACGGAGCACCCCCTTGCGTAAATCTCCCTTGCCAAGGGCTAGGTGTTCCGCGGTATGGCGTTTTTTTAAGGAAAGTGCGGACGACAAAAAAATTGTAGTTTGCAACCTGTGCCACACCAGAATGAGCCGAGGCATGAACACTAGAAACCTCACCACCACCAGCATGATCCGACACATGGCATCCAAGCACCGTAATAAGTGGGAGGAACGCCCGGATCGCCAATCTGTGTCTGCAGGCCACACCACTGCCTCCTCTTCCCCTGTTTTCGGTGCCGGCCAATCGCCTGTCGAAGGCGCAGGCCCGCATACCTCCCGCCCTGCACCTGTACCATCTGAAGCACCATCAGCGAACACATCCACTTCCCTGTCCCAGCGCAGCATCCAAATGTCGTTACCCCAGGCATTTGAGCGCAAGCGAAAATACCCAGCCACCCACCCACAGGCCATAGCACTAACCTCACACCTTTCCAAATTACTGGCCATCGAAATGCTGCCATTTAGGCTTGTGGAGACTGAGTCCTTCCGCAGCCTGATGGCAGCAGCTGTCCCTCGGTACGCAGTCCCCAGCCGCCACTACTTTTCCCGGTGTGCCGTCCCCGCTTTACACCACCATGTGTCCCGTAACATCACCCGTGCCCTGACCAACGCAGTTACTGGGAAGGTCCACTTAACGACTGACACATGGACAAGTGCTTGTGGCCAGGGACGCTACATTTCCCTGACGGCACACTGGGTGAATGTCGTGGAGGCTGGGAGCGACTCGGACCCTGGGATGGCACAGGTGCTACCCACGCCGAGGATTGCGGGCCCTACCTCCATCAGGGTTTCCGCCAGCACCTACGTTATTGGCTCCTCCTCCTCCGTTTCCACCTCCGAATTCTCTGCGCGCAGCGCCACTCACCCATCAGCCGGTAGCTGGAAGCAGTGTAGCACTGCAGTGGGGAAGCGTCAACAGGCCGTGCTGAAGCTGATCTGCCTTGGGGACAAACAGCGCGCGGCCTCAGAGCTGTTGCAGGGGATTAGTCACCAGACCGAGCAGTGGCTCTCGCCACTCAACCTGCAACCAGGCATGGTTGTGTGTGATAATGGGCGTAACTTGGTGGCGGCTTTGGAGCTCGGCAAGCTCACACACGTACCATGCCTAGCGCATGTATTTAATTTAGTGGTTCAGCGATTTCTAAAAACCTACCCCAATTTGCATGATCTCTTGACCAAGGTGCGCCGCGTGTGTGCACATTTCCGTAAGTCATCAACAGCTTCAGCCGGCCTGTTGAAGCTGCAGCAGCGTTTATAATTGCCAGCTCGCCGGCTGCTGTGTGACGTGAGCACGCGCTGGAACTCCACCTTCCACATGTTGGCCCGGCTTTGTGAGCAGCAGAGGGCAGTAGTGGAGTACCAGCTGTTACATGGTCGTCGCCTCTCCGTTCAACTTCCTCTAATCAGAAGTGAGGAGTGGGAATGGATGTCAGACCTCTGTGAGGTTTTACGCAATTTTGAGGAATCGACACAGATGGTGAGCGGCGATAACGCTATTATCAGTGTAACCATCCCACTTCTGTGTCTACTGAAACGCTCGCTGCTCACAATTAAAACCGACGCTTTGCATGTGGAAGAGGTGGAAATGCGGGAGGAAGAGCTTACACAAGGTGATAGCCAGAGCACCCTCACTTCGTCTTCTCAGCGACAATTGGAGGAGGCGGAGGAGGAGGAGGAGGAAGACACGGTTGCCTCCGCTACAGAGGGTAGCCATGGAACTTTAGTTCCATCTCTTCAGCGTGGGTGGGCAGAAGAGGAGGAAGAGGATGAGGATATTGAGAGTCATCCTCCTGGTGAGGACAGCGAAATCTTGCCTGTTGGTACTCTGGCACACATGGCTGACTTTATGTTAGGCTGCCTTTCCCGTGACCCACGCGTTATACGCATTTTAGACAACACGGATTACTGGGTGTTCACCCTTCTGGACCCCCGCTACAAAGAGAATTTCTCATCTCTCATTCCTCCGGTGGAGAGGACAAGCAAAATGGTGCAATACCAGAAGGTTCTTGTCGAAAAATTGCTCCAAAATTTTCCATCTGACAACGCTGGCGGCAGAGTACGTGCTACCTTGGCCACCGAGAAGGGGAGAAAAGGGGAGCACACAGCAGTTCCGACAAAGGCAGGGCAACACTCTCCAAGGCGTGGGACACCTTCATGACACCCCGCCAGCACCCTCACCCTGATGCGCAGCCTAGTGTCACAAGGAGGGAAAAGTTTTGGAAGATGGTGAAGGAGTACATAGCAGACCGTGTCAGCGTCCTCAATGATCCCTCTGTGCCTTACAACTACTGGGTGTCCAAGCTGGACACGTGGTATGAACTGGCACTCTACGCCTTGGAGGTGCTGGCCTGCCCTGCCGCCAGCGTTCTGTCTGAGCGGGTATTTAGTGCTGCTGGTGGCATCATAACAGATAAGCGTATCCGCCTTTCCACCGAAAATGCTGATAGGTTGACACTTATAAAAATGAACAAGGCCTGGATTTCCCCTGACTTCTCCACTCCACTGGAGGAAAGCCCCGGGGGAACATAAAGTCACTTTAGATATGTTATTTACAATGATGGGAATACTCTGTATTCCCATTCACCCCTTCCACCCAAAAAACGGGTATATGGTTGACTCTCTTCCATATACCCTGTGATATAATTTTTATATAGGGACAGCTTACCAGCGGGCCCTGTGATATAATTTTTATATAGGGCCAGCTCACCAGCGGGCCCTGTTTGACAACTTTTTGTATAGGTCAGCTCACCAGCGGGCCTTCTTATATAATGTTTTATTGGGTCAGCTCTCTAGCGGGCCCTCTCATATAATGTTTTATAGCGTCAGCTCACTAGCGGGCCTTCGCATATAATGTTTAGGATGGTCAGCTCCGCAGCAGACCCTCACCCATAATGTTTTAGATGGTCGGCTCAGCGCACGTTTCCCTCTTAATCATGGCCCCAGTTCAGAAAAATCGAGGAAATTTTTTGCAGAATTTGCCACTGCGCACGTTTCCCTCTTAATCATGGCCCCAGTTCAGAAAAATCGAGGAAATTTTTTGCAGAATTTGCCTCTGCGCACGTTTCCCTCTTAATCATGGCCCCAGTTCAGAAAAATCGAGGAAATTTTTTGCAGAATTTGCAGATGATATACAAGTAAATATACAGCAAATACTGTTTGGTAACAATTTTTCGCCTAAAGTCGTTTTTATCTTCCTTTTTGTGTGTTTTACGGTCAGTCTGTAAAAATGGCATACTACGGGCGAAACATCGTTCCCAGCAGCGACGTTGGAGTCCAAGATGCATCCAGACATCCTCCCTATGCTGTCCCTGAACCATTTCTGTGGTGTTTCCATCATTTTCTGCCCTTTTCCTATGGACCAGGCACCCTCCCCTCATCAGAGCAGGGGGTGCCTGGTGTAATGCTCGAGTCCTCCCATTGACTTCAATGGGGCTCGGGTGCTCGGCCGAGCACTCGAGCCTCCGGGGGTGCTCGGCCAGAGCACCCGAACACCCGAGCATTGGGGTGCTCGATCATCACTAGTTATTATTAGTCTTAGCAAACACTGATACTACAGACATATTGCATTCACTAATAAACGACCGTTTAAAGAAAAATTTACCAAACTTTTAATGACCTGTTTATACATATGCCTTGAAAGTTCTTGAGTTAACAAATGTCTATATGTTAACGAGAACTAATGATAATGAATTGCTATTTAGTAATGAGGTTGAACCGGAGCCATTACATCTTTACATAGCAACATAGTAACATAGTAGATAAGGCTGAAAAAAGACATGCGTCCATCAAGTCCAGCCCATGCCAAAAACAACCCTGTTGATCCAGAGGAAGGCAAAAAAAAGCCCTCTGTAGCCATTCCCAATGTAGTCCCAAGTGTGGGGGGCATTATTCCTTCCTGACTCCAATTGGTAGTCATATAGTTCCCTGGATCAATATCCTATCTGCTTTGAAGCCATCTTTCAAAATTGTCAATATTGTTCTGTGCTAGACAGGCATCCATTGCTTTTTTGAATGCATAGCCTTGCCGTCCTTACTGTAAAGAATCCCTGCCTTTGTTTTAGTCGAAAGCGCCATTCCTCTAGTCTTAATGGATGACCTCTCGTTCTTCACTCAGCTTGTTGCCTAAATAATTAATTGGATAGTTCTTTGAATTGACCTTGCATATAAGTGTAAATGGTAATCATATCACCCCTTAGATGTCTCTTCTCTAATATACGTGTATATGGTAATCATATCACCCCTTACATGTCTCTTCTGTAATATAAGTGTAAATGGTAATCATATCACCCCTTAGATGTCTCTTCTCTAATATACGTGTATATGGTAATCATATCACCCCTTACATGTCTCTTCTCTAATATAAGTGTAAATGGTATCATATCACCCCTTAGACATCTCTTCTCTAATATAAGTGTAAATGGTATCATATCACCCTTTACATGTCTCTTCTCTAATATAAGTGTAAATGGTAATCATATCACCCCTTACACGACTCTTCTCTAATATATGTGTAAATGGTAATCATATCACCCCTTACACAGCTCTTCTCTAATATAAGTGTAAATGGTAATCATATCACCCCTTAGACATCTCTTCTCTAATATAAGTGTAAATAGTAATCATATCACCCCTTACACATCTCTTCTCTAAATAAGTGTAAATGGTAATCATATCACCTCTTACACGTCTCTTCTCTAATATAAGTGTAAATGGTGATCATATCACCCCTTACACATCTCTTCTCTAATATAAGTGTGAATAGTAATCATATCACACCTTACACCTCTCTTCTCTAATATAAGTGTAAATGGTAATCATATCACCCCTTACACGTCTCTTTTCTAATATAAGTGTAAATGGTAATCATATCCTCCTTATTCGTCTCTTCTCTAATATGCGTGTATATGGTAATCATATCACCCCTTACACAGCTCTTCTCTAATATAAGTGTAAATGGTAATCATATCACCCCTTAGATGTCTCTTCTCTAATATAAGTGCAAATGGTAATCATATCATCCCTTACACCTCTCTTCTCTAATATAAGTGTAAATGGTAATCATATCACACCTTGCACGTCTCTTCTCTAATATAAGTGTAAATGGTAATCATATCACCCCTTACATGTCTCTTCTCTAATATAAGTGTAAATGGTAATCATATCACCCCTTACACGTCTCTTCTCTAATATAAGTGTAAATGGTAATCATATCCCTCTTACACCTCTCTTCTCTAATATAAGTGTAAATAGTAATCATATCACCCCTTACATGTCTCTTCTCTAATATAAGTGCAAATGGTAATCATATCACCCCTTACACAGCTCTTCTCTAATATAAGTGTGAATAGTAATCATATCACCCCTTACATGTCTCTTCTCTAATATAAGTGTAAATGGTAATCATATCACCCCTTACACAGCTCTTCTCTAATATAAGTGTAAATGGTAATCATATCCCCCTTATTCGTCTCTTCTCTAATATACGTGTGTATGGTAATCATATCACCCCTTACACGTCTCTTCTCTAATATAAGTGTAAATAGTAATCATATCACCCCTTACACATCTCTTCTCTAATATAAGTGTAAATGGTAATCATATCACCTCTTACACGTCTCTTCTCTAATATAAGTGTAAATGGTAATCATATCACCCCTTACACGTCTCTTCTCTAATATAAGTGTAAATGGTGATCATATCACCCCTTACACATCTCTTCTCTAATATAAGTGTGAATAGTAATCATATCACACCTTACATGTCTCTTCTCTAATATAAGTGTAAATGGTAATCATATCACCCCTTACACCTCTCTTCTCTAATATACATGTATATGGTAATCATATCACCCCTTACACGTCTCTTCTCTAATATAAGTGTAAATGGTAATCATATCACCCCTTACACGACTCTTCTCTAATATATGTGTAAATGGTAATCATATCACCCCTTACGCATCTCTTCTCTAATATAAGTGTAAATGGTAATCATATCACCCCTTAGACATCTCTTCTCTAATATAAGTGTAAATGGTAATCATATCACCTCTTACACGTCTCTTCTCTAATATAAGTGTAAATGGTAATCATATCACCCCTTACACGTCTCTTCTCTAATATAAGTGTAAATGGTGATCATATCACCCCTTACACATCTCTTCTCTAATATAAGTGTGAATAGTAATCATATCACAACTTACACGTCTCTTCTCTAATATAAGTGTAAATGGTAATCATATCACCCCTTACACCTCTCTTCTCTAATATACATGTATATGGTAATCATATCACCCCTTACACGTCTCTTCTCTAATATAAGTGTAAATGGTAATCATATCACCCCTTACACGACTCTTCTCTAATATATGTGTAAATGGTAATCATATCACCCCTTACGCATCTCTTCTCTAATATAAGTGTAAATGGTAATCATATCACCCCTTAGACATCTCTTCTCTAATATAAGTGTAAATAGTAATCATATCACCCCTTACACATCTCTTCTCTAATATAAGTGTAAATGGTAATCATATCACCTCTTACACGTCTCTTCTCTAATATAAGTGTAAATGGTGATCATATCACCCCTTACACATCTCTTCTCTAATATAAGTGTGAATAGTAATCATATCACACCTTACACGTCTCTTCTCTAATATAAGTGTAAATGGTAATCATATCCCCCTTATTCGTCTCTTCTCTAATATACGTGTAAATGGTAATCATATCACCCCTTACACATCTCTTCTCTAATGTAAGTGTGAATAGTAATCATATCACACCTTACACGTCTCTTCTCTAATATAAGTGTAAATGGTAATCATATCACCCCTTACACCTCTCTTCTCTAATATAAGTGTAAATGGTAATCATACCCCCCCTTAGACGTCTCTTCTCTAATATAAGTGTATATGATAATCATATCACCCCTTAGACGTCTCTTCTCTAATATATGTATAAATGGTAATCATATCACACCTTACACGTCTCTTCTCTAATATAAGTGTAAATGGTAATCATATCCCCCTTATTCGTCTCTTCTCTAATATACGTGTATATGGTAATCATATCACCCCTTACACGTCTCTTCTCTAATATAAGTGTAAATGGTAATCATATCACCCCTTAGACGTCTCTTCTCTTATATAAATGCAAATGGTAATCATATCACCCCTTAGACGTCTCTTCTCTAATATAAGTGTAAATGGTAATCATATCACCCCTTACACCTCTCTTCTCTAATATAAGTGTAAATGGTAATCATATCACCCCTTAGACGTCTCTTCTCTAATATAAGTGTAAATGGTAATCATATTACCCCTTAGACGTCTCTTCTCTAATGTAAACAAACCCAGTTTGGCTAGTCTCTCTTTATAACTCAGATCCTCCAGTCCCTTTATCAGTTTTGTTGCACGTCTCTGCACCTTTTCCAGTTCAGTAATGTCTTTTTTTAGAACAGGCGCCCAAAATTACATCTGTGCCAACCTTTTATTTCACTAAATCTTTGACTCAAAAAAAATCACTAATTAGCAGTCACCATTCCACTTTGTGATTCTGACACATTATAATTTTCAAACTTCCCCGCTATCCTATATAATAATTCGCTAGAATGTTTGTCACGATGCAGCCATGCGCACCTTGGCTTGTGTACATGGGCTTTTACACTAGTTACTGTTATAACGAGCCCAGAATGTTCACAAAGACAATTTTTTATGTAAATAATACAGCTTTGTGACATGTTGATACACGTGTTCCACAATGAATTGGAGACTTCTATAGCATTCAATGGGTTAAAAGCCCAATTTAAATCAGTAAGGATCTTCTCCGTTTTGCAGAGACATCTCTTATGTTCCTGTGATCTCTGATCAATGAACTTTCATTTTCTCTGTTCTTCTGTGTTTTTTCTAACTTCATATTTATTTTCTCTCTCCTTCCTCCGCATATCGGGTGCCAGGGTGAGTAATGTGCTGTGCTTTCACTCATTTATTTTCCCATTTGCCTTCGTTTCCTCATTATCAGGTTTACCTTCTGGTACAGCCACTAATTCTGAGCTCCAAACACTGATACACACACACAGAGCTCTCCCATCCGTCACCTCCCGTAGCATGAAATTAATCAGCTCTTCTTTTACATTCTACCATTTATTTATGTAAAATATCATTTTATCCTCTCTGGAAATGAACAGACCAGACTACTGGCACATTGTGTATCTTCTGTCACACTTAAAGGGGAAATATTCCCTTAGAATAACAAGCACTTATTGAAACACAAGGGCCTATATTCACTAAAGTTCAAAGAGGGCTCAAAATGTCAATGTGCTGTTGGACAGTATTCACTAATGTGTTGTCCACATTCAGAGGTAATGAGTATTGTGACCCTAGTGTTGAGACGGCCTGTACCTGCGACTCCAAAAATTTGTTTACTGTCTATTTTCCCCGATGAGATTGAGGAGGCCAATGATAAATCTCTTCTGCGAGAGCTCTTGGTGATGGCGAGAAAGGTGGTGGCCCTGAATTGGATGTCATACAAGGCTCCCGATTATAGGGCATGGATTAACTTGGTTTCACAGTGTTTTCCACATTATAAATTGGTTTACTTACATCGAGGTATTCCAGCTAAATTTGATAAAATCTGGGGACGGTGGCAGGCCTGGTGAACAGCTAGGGCAAGCACTTCCGTGGCTCATGATGATCTGTGACCTGCTGGGGTTGTGTGACTGTGCTTGTGTCTGCTGGTCATGTGGATATTGGTAACATATACCTGTTGTTTGTCTTTGGGTCTGACCCTTGTTTAGTACTGACTGGTGGGTGGGGGCTGGGGGGTGCTGCGGGCCTGGGGGAGAGAGGAACTGGGATTGAGGGGTATAGTTTTAACTTAGGTTAGAGGTTTGCAGTTTTGGTTTTATTATTATAAAAACCTCAGGTCGACTCTGTACACTTTCTTAATATGTGTCTGCTTTTGCTAATGTTATACATGATTGCATATTCCTGCTGTACTTGAATGACTTTATTTGTACCTCCTTTTTCTTTGTATTTGTATGGAGTGATCTGATAATAAAATATATTTCAAAAAAAAAAAAAGTGTTGTCCACATCACACCACCATCAGCCTGATAAAAACCTGCCCACATCGACATCAGTCAGCAGGATTACCAATTTTCACTCATCACGTAGACAATGGCCTATTTCCATTTGGAAATGCAGGATAATGAGCCATTATCGTATGCAAGGGGGTGTGTTAAGATGTTAATGTGGGAGTTCTACACATTCACTAGACTCCAATAGAAGCCTCTGCTGTCAGAGTTCACAGTTTCAACTTTTGCCTACCTGACGTTGGTGAAGTTGGGATCTCCCTGTTCTTTCCTATGTAGTAACAACCATCAATCGATCACAAGCAGGGAGGGTTGTGAACTGCTGTTGATGTGGAAGGCATGATCTCCCTCATACATCTCCAACACTACAACGATCCTGATGTCTGACAGAAATCTCTCTCCTCCCCACAGTATGGGAATGGAGAGAATACTCTTTGCCAACATGGACAGCATCACTCCCTTTTCCCTTTGAGTGCCATAGGGATGTGCATTGCTCACCCACGAGGCACTCAAAAGGTTATAAAAAATACACAGCGCACTATACAATTATCCCCTTAACTCTGTACAATATAAGATACATGTTGTGCACTCTCTAGGGAACAAGGCTGGGTGTCAGGCAGCATCCATGGGGATTTATGGCTACCTCTTGCCCACCAACCTTGTGTCATTGTGTTTTCTCTGGCACATTGCTGGTTTCATCAAGGGCTGATTTTTATCTTTATTTTCTTGCACTTTCAAGTAGCGGTCCCTGTCCTACATCCCCCTTGGGTTATTATCCCTATATCAGCTTCCTGGTATTTTGATGTGAGCCCCTCTGGGCTAGTCCTGTTTTCCCTTCAAAATCACATCAGGAAGGTGCCTCTGGGTGACCTAGAGGTGGCGTTGTCACAGTGCCCGTGGTGTTTGCTTGCCTGTGACTCTGTCCGGTGGTCTGGGGCTGATGCTGCGTCCTCTGGTTTGCCTCTGTCTGCGGGCGCGCATCTGTGACGTTGCGCTCACTATTTTGTAGCCTTCAGGGTTATTGGCCGATTCAGCCCCGCCTTCCAGCGGCGGTCTTATAGTCTGCCCGCGAACTGGGCTTAGTCGACCTTTCGTGGTGTTTCTATGCGTTACTTCTGTGTTGCTCGTTTGACCCTTGCTTGGCTTCCGATTATCCTTTAGCTCGATCCTTGGCTTTGTCTGACTACCCGCTCCGGTTTTGACCAGTAGCTCTGTCTGACTATCTGATCTGTGTATAACTCTGGCTTGTCCGACTACCCACTCTGATCTGACCTTGGCTGTGGCTGACTACCCGATCCGGTTCCTGACTGTGGCTTGTCTGACTTACACTCCATGCAGTCTCCCGCTCCTGTCTGACTACCACTCATCTCAGGTGATATCCGAGGGTTCGGTCTATCTGTCTAGTGCGACAGCTGCCGTGCTGGTAGTGTTGCAGGTGGCCTGTCCCTCCATTGCCTCTGAACTGTGCGATCAAGCTATTACCTTACTGGTAGTATCACAGGTTGTCTCTCGCTTTGTCACCTCTGTATTGCGCTACCAAATAGTTACCTTCCGGTATTTAAGTGCCTGTCTCTCTCTGTTGCCTCTGCACTTTGCTACTTAGCAGTTACCTCTGCGAGCTGCCCTTCGCTCTGTACTGTAAGCTGCCCGAAGTTACCATCTGACGGATTCCCTCTCCAGGGATTGTCCAGGTACGCTCCTTCTCTAGACTCCTGGAGTTACGGGTTTCTGAACTCCTTATTGGTTAGAGCCAAGTCTGGTTCTATACACTTTCACTTACAGGTAGTACCAGGTACAGTTCACTGTAGTGGACTAGGCACTGTCCTTACACCTGTTCCCCCACGGTTGAGGAGGTGTTCACTCCTATTTCTTATTTCAATAAACTGGTTAAATTTACTTGTACCTGTGTTGTGTGTTTATATGTCGAAGACTACCGTGATAGGCGTGTGGTCTACATGCTGCTTGAGGGTTAATCCACTGAGTAAGCACTAAGCATTCAGAAGGACACTTTCCAGTTTATTTCTAAAGACAAGGATACCACCCGTTTCTATTTAGGTGAACACAGCAATGTGACTATATGGGGCAAAGGGACCCCGAGACGCTGTATACCCAGCTGGGTTCTGTTTGTGTTTCCCTATGAGACTAAACACATTGCTTCTCATTTCTTTGTTATACTTTATGTGATTTTGGAGCCGGCAAGCCCTTCTAGTCTTTTGATTCTGTTTTATGGTCAAGTACAAGACCACCAGTTGCCAATAGCAGAACGGTGGGTTACTCCACTTAGATAGGCTGCTGTAAGACCTTCCAAATGTTCCAATAGCCCATATTGATCTACAAGCTTGCAGAAAGGGATTCCCCTTCCAATCATCAATAAGGTGTGAGCTATCTAATTCTTTTACATTGACCGCTTTATTCACATTCTGTTTGTATATCTGTAACGGAAGGTAGGAAGGGACCGCGTCGCCTTCCACCGTCGTTCCTGGGTCTCTCCTTCTCAATGCAGATAAGCGCGGTCAGGTGCACCGGTTGGAGTATGAACAGTCACTGGAAACAGCCACAGGATCGCTGGAAGCAGGGAAGCAGGGAAGAGTCCACGTCGCCGCCTGACAGTCCACGAAGTTAGGTCGCAGGAAACTGGCAGCAGGCGGTCGGCGATTCAGGATACTTGGCGCAGATGGGTATCAGAGTGGATACTTTAGACCATAAGCAATACAAGACTCCAGGACTCCTTGTTCACTCCAAAACAGAACTCTCTTTATTGAAACAAACCACACATATTTATAGTCAAACCTTACATTCAAATAAATGGACCAAGCAAATACATTAGGAACATAATTCAATCACACAGTAGACAAAAGGTCAATGGTCTAACAAATACAATGACTCAGACTTCATTACATATCAAATACAAAAGGGTTGCTGAACTCACACAATGGACATAAAGACTGGAGGGACTTGAATGAATTATCACACAGCAGGGGGTCTCAATACAATGGCTTTAGTGCCTACAATACACATTGCAAGTAACATTAGGTAAACTCAAATTATTAACCCCTAATGGCCCTGTTCCCTGAAAGCAGGCTATGATTTTTAGTCCTTTTTGGCACATCTGTCCACCAATATAATATCCCAAAGCTCTAAATAGCTTGCGTCACTGGGCTGACAATCCATATGCCTAGACAAGGGTTGTTTTAGGCATGACAGAAATGTCCACAGTTTTTGGTTAAACAAACTTATGGCCAGACAAGGCCTAAGTAACGGATAACATCCGTTACAATATCTCATTGGACCGGATGCTGGGACTCTTGTGACCTTATACAGTAAACTTTTAGCCTTTTATATATTATTTTATTACTATTATGTTATTATAATATACATTTTAATATTTATTATTACTTATATTGTCAGCAGTGTGACAGGATTGGAGGTTGTGCTCTCACCACTTCCTACAGTAAATAAGAGCTAAAAGCAAGATACGTCTTTTGGCTTTTTATAACCCTTTGTGATCTAGAAAGATGTTCAGTAGATTGCTCTGGCACTCAGAGGGTTGAACAAATACAATGTTAATCCAAGTCATGTGATGGCGTCTCCGCTAATAAAACAGAAGGAATCTGCGTTCAGAACTGTCCAGTTAACCACTTGAAGACCAGATGGGTGTGTAAGGCATTGAATTACAAAGTGTTTCACATACTTCTGGTGTTCAACGGGTTATCATCTCCTAATTAAAAATGTCTTCACTGTGTGATGGAGATATCCTAGAGGTTAAAGAATCCTGTAAGTGTAATTAATCCATGTACCCCCTAAGCCAAATGATTTCATTAGTCCCTCTGCCCTGTCACTCTTACGCTCTCTGTGTAATTATAATCAGGGGATTCAGACATCTTGCACAGGTTATGAATGACACTTAAGGTCAGCGAGCTGGCAGGATTACGTTGACGTGTCCAGGAGCCAATGATTAATCATCAGGACTTGACCTCCTTCCAGAAGCCCCCAACTGAATATTGAACACTCAATCAAATCCTGTACCCTGGACTTTCCATCTTCATGCATTTTTTAAGTTGAGCAATCAAGGCAAAGTGTTTAGGCAGCAGGCGAGGGTAAGAGATGAGCTAAACACATAAAATTCCAGTTGTAGAAATGTTTTAGTGTTTTATAGAGAAATGTGCTGTACACTAGGAAATGCCTATAATGGCCTATAATTGAATTAAGGGCTTACACTGTTGAGGGGTACAGGATCACCTAGAGTAGGTGTGTATAAAGGATTCCCTATACTATCGCTGGTATAGTAAATTGCTGAACCTCAAAGGCAAACCAAGAGGGGGTTGACATTCATGCAGAAACCCCCCTGACTCTTTGGCCTCTATTACATTTGAGAAGAACAAAATCTGAACACCACAATAATAAGATTCAGTGTATTTTTGTAGCAAAAAACTCACATAAAGGTGATACCTGTTAATGGCTAACTGAGGAAAATGTATCAGCTTTATATCCTTCTTGTGATTTTTTTGCTACAGAAGTACACTGAATCCCATCTACTCTATGGCTAACATGGTACCACATTTTTCCTGACCACCATAATGAGAAATGGTTGCCGCTGTTGTGCATGTAGACCCTTCTCCAACTGCTGTTGGACATCTCCCATCATCCTCGAATGGTCAGTGGCAGTCTAAGGATGATGGAAATACTATTCCAACAACAACTGCAGGTTGACACCCTGTCTGTGAGAAGGGAGCCACAATGGATTTTAAAAACAGACCTGAACAGAAGCAATTCGAGCTATTGATGTTTTTTACTTTATGGAAATTCTGCATGTGCTTCTGGACCTCCAGCTGCTGGGGACTACAACGATCATCATTCCCAAATGGACTATGGCTTGGAGTTCATTATCTGTCAGTTGTATGGGATCACCTACAGTACATGGTTGTATAGGATCACCTACAGTAGATGGGTGTATAGGATCACCTACAGTAGATGGGTGTTTGGGATCAGCTACAGTAGATGGGTGTTTGGGATCACCTACAGTAGATGGGTGTATGGGATCACCTACAGTAGATGGGTGTATGGGATCACCTACAGTGAAGTCAGATATTCAACAGCATCTGAGCTGGAAGCCAGATTAGGATGAGTACACAGGCTAATGGGGGAAGGTAGAGGTATCAGAGTGAAAGACTGATGGGTGATCAAGGCAAGCTGATAGGGCAGGCAGAATGCAAGCTATGTCAATGGACAAGCTGAGGTCAAGAGAGGTGGAGTTCAAGAGAAATCAAGGTATGAGTTGAGGTAAAAATGGTGAATCAAATACTGTATACAGGAGACTGAGTCTTCACCACCAGAGTTGGGAGCTCAGGGAGGCTGGTTTAAACTCCCAAACCAGATACAGCTGGAGGCCATTAACCAACCGGTGCTTGGCGTCAGACCTGGGATCCAGGAAAGCCATTAAGAGTAAAAGGGCAATACTGCTACAGAGCAGCTGGAAGACAAAAGGTCCTCCGGTGGTAGTGGTAGAAGTTGGAGGACCCATAACCTTGCGTTTGTTGGTTCAAGACCAGGTACGACATTGTACTAATCGTCTTGTGTCAGTGTAGCGTATATTTTTAATTTCTAGTTTATGCATATATGTATGTATTTGTATGTATATGTGTACATGTGTGTATTCATATATATATATATGTGTGTATTCATGCATGTATTTATATATATTTGTGTGTATATGTATGTGCATATATGTTCAGTATATAAACAGCATGTATACATGTATGCATGTGTATGTATGTATGTATGTATGCGTGTGTGTATGTATGTAAATGTACAGTCTGTGTGTATGTATGTATGTATGTATATGTATGTATGCACAGTATGTGTGTATATGCAGGGCTCAGAATTTCCACTAGCCACTAGCCAATGGCGAGTAGAAATTCAGCCCTGGTGAGTATGTTATGGGTTGTAGTGGTGAGTAACTTTTCAGGTCTGACTAGTAGCAAAGGACTTCATATTTTAAGCCCTGATATATGTATGTATGTACAGTGTCTGTGTGTATGTGTTTATGTATGTATGTATAGGTATGTATGTACAGTATGTGTGCATGTATGTATGTATGAATATATGTATATGTATATATAGTATGTGTGTATGTATGTACGTATGAATGTATGTATGTACAGTATGTGTGTATGAATGTATGTATATGTATGTACAGTATGTGTGTATGAATGTATGTATATGTATGTACAGTATGTGTATATGTATGAATGTATGTATATGTATGTATGTACAGTATGTGTGTATGTATGTGTGTACAGTATGTGTGTATGTATGTATATGTATGTGTGTACAGTAAGTATGTATGTATATGTATGTGTGTATGTATGTATATGTATGTGTGTACAGGATGTGTGTATGTATGTATATGTATGTATGTACAGTATGTGTGTATGTATGTATATGTATGTGTGTACAGAATGTGTGTATGTATGTATATGTATGTGTGTATGTATATGTATGTGTGTACAGAATGTGTGTATGTATGTATATGTGTGTGTGTACAGGATGTGTGTATGTATGTATATGTGTGTGTGTACAGGATGTGTGTATGTATGTATATGTATGTGTGTACAGGATGTGTGTATGTATGTATATGTATGTGTGTACAGTAAGTATGTATGTATATGTATGTATGTACAGTATGTGTGTATGTATATGTATGTGTGTACAGAATGTGTGTATGTATGTATGTATATGTGTGTACAGTATGTGTGTATGTATATGTATGTGTGTACAGAATGTGTGTATATATGTATATGTATGTGTGTATGTGTGTACAGTATGGGTGTGTGTATGTATGTATATGTATGTGTGTATGTGTGTACAGTATGTGTGTGTGTGTGTATGTATGTATATGTGTGTGTGTACAGTATGTATGTGTGTATATGTATGTGTGTACAGTATGTGTGTATGTATGTATGTATGTATGTATGTATATATGTATGCATGTATATGTATGTATGTATATGTATGTATATGTATGTGTGTACAGTATGTGTGTATGTATATGTATGTATATGTATGTATCAGATATAGACAAAGATGGAGAGCGCTACTGATTGCCGCTAAGGAAATATAATATTAAAACAGAGAATGTCTATTTAGCTAAAATATAGACATATATATACATTTTTTTTTTAATCTAGTATAATTTAGTATAATTTAGCTCCGGAGCTATAATACTATTGTCTTGATTGAGATACTAGTGTCCAATGTTAAAGTATTAGTATATTGCACTATGTACTGAGTAATGTCTATATTTTATCTAAATAAACATTGTCTGTTTTAATATTATATTTTCTTAGCGGCAATCAGTAGCGCTCTACATCTTTGTCTATATCTGATGTTAAACTTTTTTGGGCTATCTACACTGACGGGTCTAGGATAAAAGAGAAACTGATCACCGCCATAAATATAGAGCTACAGGGAGCCGTGATCACACATTGTGTTGTAAAGTATATGTATGTATGTATATGTATGTGTGTGTGTGTGTGTATGTGTATGTATCCATGTATGTATATGTATGTATCCATGTATGTATGTATGTATACGTATGTATCCATGTATGTATATGTATTTATCCATGTATGTATGTATATGTATCCATGCATGCATGTATATGTATGTATCCATGTATGTATATGTATGTATCCATGTATGTATGTATATGTATGTATCCATGTATGTATATGTATGTATCCATGTATGTATGTATGTATATGAATGTATAATGTTCTTGACTATATCTCTGATCATTTTATTCTAATTTTTCAGCCTCATGATGTCCTGTTTTACTGACATTGACACTTCTTTTCTCTTCATGCTAAGAGACAACAGACTCCAAATGCAAATGTCACACCTAGGGCTCGGTCCAATTCCACCCAGTAAACCTGGCGTTAGGGCAAAAATGAACACCGAACGGTACACATACACATACACACACACAGTGGAACCATTTGAATTCAATTTAATTCTCAACATGAACCACAATGAGCGCTGGCTCACAGAGCCTAACTTGTGACCCAATGCTCGTTGTGATTTCTTATATCCCATAACTCATGCTAAATAGTGTGACAAATGGCAAGATCAAAGGAAACAGTTAGCGTTTGCTGTGTGACAAAGTGTCAGACTCAGAGCATGAGCTAAAAAATACTGTGACCTTAATAAACATTAACCCTCCCCTTGGATCTACACTACGCCTAACTTTAACCATAAAGTGGACCCATACTAGACATAACACTATGCTGTTACCCATAGCTGGAATACCTACCTGTCATTCTGGCACCCATCGGGGTTTTCTGCACCCTGGCCATCCTGTTTAACTCTTATTATGTAAACGTCTATCTTATTATTCTATCTTCTTCTTCATCTCTCATCCACCTCTTCTATGTTATGGAGGGCACGGAACGTGCTCTTCATAACCACACCTCCCACCTACTAGCTGAAGGGATCACTCAACATGCTAGAACCTGATTCGCTGGGAAGTGTGGTTACTGCAGGGTAGTTATGTGCCCTGCGTAACCCACCTCCCAGCCAATGAGACCATGGCAATTAGTTTGAACAGGGTCTGACCATAAAAAATACAATCCCTGTTTAAATTTCTCTCATTGCGGATTGGACAACAGCCTGAGAGGTACAAGGGGGAGGGGGGGTTGCAATTGTTTCCTGCTGCCACCACCGGCAGCATGATTTCATGATAGATTTATTCTAATAGCTATTTTTTTTAACAAGTGAAACAGTAACAGGTAAAGAAGAAGAAAGAAGAGGGTGACAGATGAATATGGAGATGACAGATGAAGAAGAAAGAAGAGGGTGACAGATGAAGATGGAGATGACATATGAGGAAGAAGAAGAAAGAAGAGGGTGACAGATGAAGACGGAGATGACAGATGAAGAAGAAGAAGAAAGAAGAGGATGACAGATGAAGATGGAGATGACAGGTGAAGAAGAAGAAAGAAGAGGGTGACAGATGAAGACGGAGATGACAGGTGAAGATGAAAGAAGAGGATGACAGATGAAGAAGAAAGAAGGAGACAGAAGATTACAGAAGAAGAAATGAAGAAGAAGACCAGGATGCAAAAGACCCTGCTGGACATCAGAATCACAGGTAAGTGTTGATTTTAATTTTTTGGTGTTATTTTTGGGGCTAATTAACCCTTTGAGTGCCAGTGAGGTATTTTTCCTTTACACACATTTTTTAAAACCCTGTCAGTGACAGATGGGATATGCAATGCATTGCGTACCTCTCTGGCACTGAAAGAGTTAAACACGGGATGTATTGATATGGGGCTTACACGTCAGTTGTTAGACACACGTGTTAGGGGACTCATCGCCAAATGTGTTTGCTGGAAATTTCTGGTGATAAAGTTGAGTCCCTTAAAGCGTGTTAATAGCCAAGACATGTAGACTACAACTATACTAGACATCAAATGATACAGCTGAATATTCTACACAGAATTTATTATACACCAATCAGACTGTTTAAAATGGGGAATTCTGGCACTGACCATTGTCTTCGATGTGACAATGTTCAAGGCACATACTTGCATATGATTTGGGAGTGTCCTGAAGTCGGGAGGTTTTGGTCAGAGGTAATGCGTATTGTGACCCTGGTGTTGGGAAGACCTGTTCCTGTGACTCCAAAGATTTGTTTATTGTCTGTCTTCCCTGATGAGATTGAGGATGCAAATGACAAATCTCTTCTGCGTGAGCTCTTGGTGATGGCGAGAAAGGTGGTGGCCTTGAACTGGATGTCAAACTGAGCTCCCAATTGTAGAGCGTGGATAAACCTGGTTTCACAGTGTTTTCCACATTATAAATTGGTTTACTTACACCGAGGTACTCCGGCTAAGTTTGATATGATCTGGGGATGATGGCAGACCTGGTGGACAACTAGAGCAGATACTACTGTAACTCCCGACGATGTGCAACTTTCTGGAGCTGGTTGACTGAGATCATATCTGCTTGCTGTATGGGTGGTTGTGACGTGTATATGATGTGCACCTTAGTGTATAACTCCTGTACATAACGGGATTTTGTGAAATCAATGGCTGGTGGGTGGGGTTGGGGGGTGCTGCGGGCTCGGGGGAGAGAGGAACTGGGTAGTCTTAGTTCATTTAGGTTAGATGTTTGGACTTTGGGCTCTCCATGGTTGAAAATATTATAAAAACCTCAGGTTGACTCTGTACGCCCTATTAATATGCATCTATTCTTTTTATTGTTATAAATGTTTGCATACTCTTGATGTACTTGAAAGATCTTACATGTACCTTTTTTCTTTGTATGAGTATGGAGTGATCTGATAATAAATTATATTAAAAAAAAAAAAAAACTACAACTATTCTGACATCGCTTCCTATGGGTGTAAATTTAGCGCCCAAAGTACATTTGTTCCATTCTGTAATGTGTCAGAGTGCAGGCAATACCTGACTGTGACCTCACACTACCTGACTGTGACCTCACACTACCTGACTGTGACTTCACATTACCTGACTGTGACCTCACACTACCGACGGTACTTTTTTATCCTGGTGGCAATTGGATCGAGCTCCTAGAATCTTCTCTAGAACATGTGTTAGATCTCTTGTGGACGAACTAATGGAGCAACAACACACTGCACAAGAAACCACTGAGCAACCAACTGTCCAGTTACTGTCAGTCCCTAAAACTGCAGGGACTATGTATAAAAAGGGCTATAATTCCTACATGATTCGCCGTTTATATATGTAAATACCCTTCAATTAAAGCAGATAGTCTGCACCTCATCATCTTACTCATTGTTTTATTTTAAATCCAACGCACTGGAGTAGAGAGCCTAAACAGCACATCATATGTCTGTGCAGATACTTATGGACTGCACTGCATGTATGTATGTGTATATGCCTATGTATGTCTGTATATGTGTGTATATGTATATATGAATATGTGTGTATATGTGTGTATGCATGTATGTGTGTCTATATGTATGTATGTATGTGTGTGTATGTATGTATGTATGTATGTATGTGTATGCATTAATGTATGTATGAGTGTGTGTGTTTGTGTGTGTGTATATATATATCTATATATATAAAAGAAGACTTTGTGCCTGCCAAAACACACCCAGGGGAGGCATAAAGCAGGAGTTACTACTCCTATTGGGTGATTCAGTCATGCAGGGAGTTGGGCCACCCCCACTATGCAGCCCGCCCACCACTATCAAAGTCAGAAAAAAACAATATGGCCGCCACTTGCTCCTACACCACAGACAAACACACATGCCCCACTCACACAGCACCACACACACACATGCCCCACACACATACATGCCCCACTCACACACACAGCACCACATACACCACATACACACACAAAGCCAGAAATAAATATGGCTGACACACACACACACACACACACACACTCACCCTGACTCCCAGTGGCCTCAGCAGGACCTGTAGTGCAGCACCAGGGGAACAAAATGACACTCAAAGGGTTAAGGTAGGCTCAATTATTGCTCAATTATTTCTTCACTGTCATCATTTGCCATGCAAGACACAGGACAGACAGCCATCAGATTCACACTTAACCCACTGACTGCCACAGGGTTGTGTATCAAGCTTTACCCCTCAGGGAGTGTGTTCAATCCCCTCACACTGTAAACTTGCATTTCCCTCCCACTTCTCCTCCTTCCCCAGCCTATTACTAACACTTTTCCATATTTATGCTAAGCCCCGCCCCTACTCGCGGTTAAGCCCCGCCCCCTTTTAACCCAAATTGCCCCATTGCTCTCTCCACATCAGCACCACATGAGGGACTCCACAAGTAAAAGTTCACAGGTATAACACACACATGCCCCACTCACACAGCACCAGACACCCATACACACACACAAAGCCAGAAAGAAATATGGCTGACACACAGTCACTCACCCTGACTCCCAGTGGCCTCAGCAGGGCCTGTACTACAGCCACTGAGGAACAAAATGGCACTCAAAGGGTTAAGATGGGCCCTCATTGCTGAATTATTTCTTCACTGTCATCATTTGCCATGCAAGACACAGGACAAACAGCCATCAGATTCACATTTAACCCACTGACTGCCACAGGGTTGTGTATCAAGTTTTACCCCTCAGGGAGTGTGTTCAACCCCCTCACACTGCAAACTTGCATTTCCCTCCCACTTCTCCTCCTTCCCCAGCCTATTACTAACACTTTATCACATTTATGTTAAGCCCCGCCCCCTACTCGCAATTAAGCCCCACCCACTTTTAACCCAGATTGCCCCATTTGTCTCTCCACATCAGCACCACATCAGTCCCCTCTAGGGACTACACAAGTCAATGTTCACAGGTATGAATACACTTCCCACTGCTATTTAACTCTCACATGCCTCTCTATACCTTAACCATTTGACTGCTAGAGGGGTGCACAACTCATGAGCCCATGTGTTTCTGCTCATATATGTTGCATGTGTGTTTGTGTACATCAATGTTACATATGTGTGTCCATGTGTGCATCTCCAGTGTGTCTGTGTGTACATGTGTTTTGCATGTCTCTGCCGCTCACTGTGTGTATGTGCATACCTCCCAACATGTCACATGGCCAAAGAGGGACACTGTAGTTTTAGGTGATATTGTTGGGGGCATGGCTGCTGGGCGGGGCATTAGTAAGAATTTTTAGGTTATTTCATGACCTATTACTGGCTATTTATGTAACTGAATAAATGATTTAGTGCAAGACCAAAGTATTTTATTTGCACAGACTAATGTATAAACACATATACTGAAGTTTATTGCTTTATTGCTGTAGAGCAAAGTACACAGTCAGGGCTGGTGCAAGGATTTTTGCCACCCTAGGCAAAACCTAATTTTGCCTCCCATTTCGCTCCGCCCCTTGTGTCCCACCCCTTTATACCCTGCCTACTTATACCCAACCTCTTTTCATGATTGTCCTCTCTCTGCCCCCTGAGCCACTTTGCCCCTGTTCTGGAGATGCCTGTAAGAGATGCCCCCCACCAGCTCCAACTTGCCCCTTATCAGCTTCACTTTGGCCCACCAGCTCCACGTTGCCCCTATCAGCTCCACTTTGTCCCCCCTCAGCTGCAACTTGCCCCCCATCAGCTCCACTATGCCCCCCATCAGCTCCACTATGCCACCATCAGCTCCAATTTGCCACCATCAGCTCCACTTTGCCCCCCATCCGCCCCAACTTACCCCCATCAGCTCCACTTTGCCCCCCTCAGCTCCAACTTGCCCCCCCTCAGCTCCACTTTGACCCTCATCCGCTCCACTTTGCCCCCCATCAGCTCCAACTTGTCCCCACCAGCTCCAACTTGCCCCTATCATCTCCACTTTGGCCCGCATCCTCTCCAACTTGCCCCCAGCAGCTCCACTATGCCCCCTCAGCTCCAACTTGCCCCCCCATCACATACCTGTAGCTCCCGCGCAGTCTTCTCTTCAGTAATGCAGAGCGAGGCGGGAGATCATGACTCCCAGCGCGCTCTGCATTACTAAAGATCCGACCAGATGAGGGAGCGCTGTAGCAACACAGACCTGACTGTGTTGTGGTTCCTGGCGTGGTGTGTGCGGGCGCAGCTCTTCTCCACTGCATGCCCGCGCCCCCAGTACGTGTGCGTCCTAGGCCGGCGCCTACCTCGCCTATAGGTGGAGCCGGCCCTGCACACAGTCTGACCTCCTAAAAAGAGGGACAACAGGGTGGGAAAGAGGGACAGAGGGATTTGGCCCTCAAACAGGGACTGTCCCTCCTAAAGAGGGACACTTGGGATGTATGGTATGTATCTGCCTGTATGTAGCATATGTCTGTGTTTATCAGTGTGTCTGCATTTCACACACGTGCGCCCAACGGTCATGACATGACGGGCAACGCCGTCACACGTTGCTAGTATATATATATATATATATATATATATATATATATATATATATATATGTGTATATTGTGTATTTGCTTTTAGCTATTTTGGTCAAAATTCGTTGCACTCCAGCAATTTTAAATGTGTTTACTTCTTTGGGTGTGCTTACCAAAACCTGGAATTGTACTTTTGGAAGCTTTGACCAGTTTCTATTGGTTTAAGCACCCCTCCCACCCCCTGTGCAATGTTCATTGTCTTTAGGAAACAATATAATGCCTGTCAGTGAGTCTATCTCCATCAATGAGTAAAACTGGCAAAGATTCATATCTCAGGATAAAGTAAATTAAGGTTAGTAATTGCCTATAGTAGGAGAGATTAAGTTCATAAGACAAAGCATATTAAGGTTAGGTACTTGCCAAAAATGAGTTACGTTGGCGTTGGTGGCAAGCTTAGCATTCTATGGCCATATAATGTAACTAAATCCTCATCTTTAATATAGTAGTGATATGCAGACACAATGCCATAAAGGGTTAATGGTGATGAAAATTTGGATGTGCACCAATATTTTATATATTTGCTTTTATATATATGTGTGTATATATGTCTGCATATATGTATGTATGAATATACATATAAATATATGTCTGCATGTGTATATATAATTATGTATAAGTATATATGTATAATTGTATTTATTTTGCAGCACACAATGTGTTCAGCTCCTTACAAAAAGGAGTATCATAAATAAGATAGGTGTTATAATAAATGTAATAATCAGTTTTACAGTATGTGTCCGAGTGATTAAAACAATAATCTAGAGGTCCCTCCCCAAGGAGCTTTCTCCCTAACTGGATAACAGGAGACTACAGACAGGGGTGAGTGTATCTAGTGCAGAGACGCCCATAGGCTGTGCATGGGGCCAGTTCTCCAGATGCCAGGACACTAAAAGTGTTTTTTTATCAGAAATGATAATAAATTCTTCTGGCTTTTCTCCATCGTCTGTCTGTGCGTCCGTCTCTCTTCAGCTTCTGTAAACAAATCTTACAGTCTGACTGACAGTAGGTTCTGCTCTGACTGTTCCTGAATTGATTTGCATTTCAATGGGAGGAAAATGAATTGCGCTGACCTGCGCCATCTCTCTATTCTGCTGCCAGGCTCATTAAGTATAGATGAGTGATATTTCCACTGAATGGACTCCGTGTCCTGACCGTCTGCCACGTTCCTGGGGGCAGTAGGATGGCACATTCTTCTTTATAGATTTGTTAATCTCCAGGATTTCACTTTAAAGGACAATTATAATGTCTTATCAGAGTGCCTATACATGAAGACTTAATTAAAGGGCCGGGGATACACTGTGTAACCCCAGGGTGGCTCATATCAGCCGTGTGGGGGATCTCCTCAGGTAGAACAGGGCTGGAATGCGGGAGTCCGTGACTCACAGGACATGAAAACTCTTCACTAGGGTCTATGGAGGTGACATGAGCCCCCACAACACTGAGAGACTTCAGAGTCTCGCTGTTCAGTCTCTTTTGTGGGATCAGTGTGGGTTCACCAGTCACAAATGGTCTCTTTTCAGACTATATTTCCAGGCAATAGGGCGCTAGCCTCATGATAGTTACCTTTTTAACCTTTTAAGGACCAAAGCAACGAATGCACTGGATAATGCAGTGCCATTCAAAGGGTTAATGTGTAGTGTTGAGCGAGCATGCTCGGCCGATGCTCGGATCGGCTCGAGCATCGCTCTGCTCGGCACATGGCGGTACTCGTACGAGTACCGCATGTGCTCGCCCGCCATGTTCGGGTCTCCTCCCCGCACGTTTTGCGGCTGCTGTGCAGCCAATAAACGTGCAGGGAGGCTCTGACATCGGTGTAATGCCAGCAGCCATGTTGGCTGCTGGCATTACACTGATTGGCTGGCCAGAACCCGTGGTCAGGTGCTGTATAGCACCTGACCATCGAGTTCGGCTCAGTCTTAGCCAGGGAGAGCTGAGGATAGGAAGGGAAAGGCAGTGTAGGGAGGAAAAAAAAAAAATTGTGAAAAAAAAGAACCAAAAGTCCTTTTTAGGACTACTGTGTGTGGGGGCAGCAGGTTATTTTGTGTGGGGGGAAAAAAACAAAAAAAAAAAAAAAAAAAATATTCTGTTTAGTGTGAAAAGTTGCAGATTAGAGCACATTCTGTTTAGTGTGCAAAGTTGCAGATTAGAGCACATTCTGTTTAGTGTGCAAAGTTGCAGATTAGAGCACATTCTGTTAAGTCTTCAAACTAAAATATCAAAGTCACATATTCCATTCAGTGTGCGTCGCCGCAGTTTAGCAGCACATTCTGTGTACTCTGTACAGTTGCAGAATAATAAGAAATACTGTTAAGTTTTCAAACTCAAATATTAAAGTCACATATTCCATTCAGTGTGTATCACCGCCGTTTAGCAGCCTATTCTGTGTACTCTGAACAGTTGCAGAATAGTAAGAAATACTGTTAAGTTTTCAAACTCAAATATCAAAGTCACATATTCCATTCAGTGTGTTTCACCGCCGTTTAGCAGCCTATTCTGTGTACTCTGTACAGTTGCAGAATAATAAGAAATACTGTTAAGTTTTCAAACTCAAATATTAAAGTCACATATTCCATTCAGTGTGTATCACCGCCGTTTAGCAGCCTATTCTGTGTACTCTGAACAGTTGCAGAATAGTAAGAAATACTGTTAAGTTTTCAAACTCAAATATTAAAGTCACATATTCCATTCAGTGTGTTTCACCGCCGTTTAGCAGCCTATTCTGTGTACTCTGTACAGTTGCAGAATAATAAGAAATACTGTTAAGTTTTCAAACTCAAATATTAAAGTCACATATTCCATTCAGTGTGTATCACCGCCGTTTAGCAGCCTATTCTGTGTACTCTGAACAGTTGCAGAATAGTAAGAAATACTGTTAAGTTTTCAAACTCAAATATTAAAGTCACATATTCCATTCAGTGTGTATCACCGCCGTTTAGCAGCCTATTCTGTGTACTCTGAACAGTTGCAGAATAGTAAGAAATACTGTTAAGTTTTCAAACTCAAATATTAAAGTCACATATTCCATTCAGTGTGTATCACCGCCGTTTAGCAGCCTATTCTGTGTACTCTGCACAGTTGCAGAATAGTAAGAAATACTGTTAAGTTTTCAAACTCAAATATTAAAGTCACATATTCCATTCAGTGTGTTTCACCGCCGTTTAGCAGCCTATTCTGTGTACTCTGCAGAGTTGCAGAATAGGAAGAAATACTGTTAAGTTTTCAAACTCAAATATTAAAGTCACTTATTCCATTCAGTGTGTGTCACCGCAGTTTAGCAGCCTATTCTGTGTACTCTGAACAGTTGCAGAATAGTAAGAAATACTGTTAAGTTTTCAAACTCAAATATTAAAGTCACATATTCCATTCAGTGTGTTTCACCGCTGTTTAGCAGCCTATTCTGTGTACTCTGTACAGTTGCAGAATAATAAGAAATACTGTTAAGTTTTCAAACTCAAATATTAAAGTCACATATTCCATTCAGTGTGTGTCACCGCAGTTTAGCAGCCTATTCTGTGTACTCTGAACAGTTGCAGAATAGTAAGAAATACTGTTAAGTTTTCAAACTCAAATATTAAAGTCACATATTCCATTCAGTGTGTTTCACCGCCGTTTAGCAGCCTATTCTGTGTACTCTGTACAGTTGCAGAATAATAAGAAATACTGTTAAGTTTTCAAACTCAAATATTAAAGTCACATATTCCATTCAGTGTGTATCACCGCCGTTTAGCAGCCTATTCTGTGTACTCTGAACAGTTGCAGAATAGTAAGAAATACTGTTAAGTTTTCAAACTCAAATATTAAAGTCACATATTCCATTCAGTGTGTATCACCGCCGTTTAGCAGCCTATTCTGTGTACTCTGAACAGTTGCAGAATAGTAAGAAATACTGTTAAGTTTTCAAACTCAAATATTAAAGTCACATATTCCATTCAGTGTGTATCACCGCCGTTTAGCAGCCTATTCTGTGTACTCTGAACAGTTGCAGAATAGTAAGAAATACTGTTAAGTTTTCAAACTCAAATATTAAAGTCACATATTCCATTCAGTGTGTTTCACCGCCGTTTAGCAGCCTATTCTGTGTACTCTGCAGAGTTGCAGAATAGTAAGAAATACTGTTAAGTTTTCAAACTCAAATATTAAAGTCACTTATTCCATTCAGTGTGTGTCACCGCAGTTTAGCAGCCTATTCTGTGTACTCTGAACAGTTGCAGAATAGTAAGAAATACTGTTAAGTTTTCAAACTCAAATATTAAAGTCACATATTCCATTCAGTGTGTTTCACCGCCGTTTAGCAGCCTATTCTGTGTACTCTGTACAGTTGCAGAATAATAAGAAATACTGTTAAGTTTTCAAACTCAAATATTAAAGTCACATATTCCATTCAGTGTGTATCACCGCCGTTTAGCAGCCTATTCTGTGTACTCTGAACAGTTGCAGAATAGTAAGAAATACTGTTAAGTTTTCAAACTCAAATATTAAAGTCACATATTCCATTCAGTGTGTATCACCGCCGTTTAGCAGCCTATTCTGTGTACTCTGAACAGTTGCAGAATAGTAAGAAATACTGTTAAGTTTTCAAACTCAAATATTAAAGTCACATATTCCATTCAGTGTGTATCACCGCCGTTTAGCAGCCTATTCTGTGTACTCTGAACAGTTGCAGAATAGTAAGAAATACTGTTAAGTTTTCAAACTCAAATATTAAAGTCACATATTCCATTCAGTGTGTTTCACCGCCGTTTAGCAGCCTATTCTGTGTACTCTGCAGAGTTGCAGAATAGTAAGAAATACTGTTAAGTTTTCAAACTCAAATATTAAAGTCACATATTCCATTCAGTGTGTTTCACCGCCGTTTAGCAGCCTATTCTGTGTACTCTGTACAGTTGCAGAATAATAAGAAATACTGTTAAGTTTTCAAACTCAAATATTAAAGTCACATATTCCATTCAGTGTGTTTCACCGCCGTTTAGCAGCCTATTCTGTGTACTCTGCAGAGTTGCAGAATAGGAAGAAATACTGTTAAGTTTTCAAACTCAAATATTAAAGTCACTTATTCCATTCAGTGTGTGTCACCGCAGTTTAGCAGCCTATTCTGTGTACTCTGAACAGTTGCAGAATAGTAAGAAATACTGTTAAGTTTTCAAACTCAAATATTAAAGTCACATATTCCATTCAGTGTGTTTCACCGCCGTTTAGCAGCCTATTCTGTGTACTCTGTACAGTTGCAGAATAATAAGAAATACTGTTAAGTTTTCAAACTCAAATATTAAAGTCACTTATTCCATTCAGTGTGTGTCACCGCAGTTTAGCAGCCTATTCTGTGTACTCTGCAGAGTTGCAGAATAGGAAGAAATACTGTTAAGTTTTCAAACTCAAATATTAAAGTCACTTATTCCATTCAGTGTGTGTCACCGCAGTTTAGCAGCCTATTCTGTGTACTCTGCAGAGTTGCAGAATAGGAAGAAATACTGTTAAGTTTTCAAACTCAAATATTAAAGTCACATATTCTGTGTAAGATGAAGAAGACGGGTAAAAAGGGACGGGGAAGTGGACGTGATCCTGAAAGTTCAGGGCGCGGGTCAGGACGCGGAGAAACTGTGCCTGGTGCCAGAGCACAAGAAAGAAAGACATCCACCATACCTAGCTTCATGTGTAATTTTACAGGGCGTCGCAGGACATCACTCTCGAGGTCCGACCACTGCGAACAGGTGGTCGGTTGGATGACAGCTGATACTGCTTCCAGTCGGTTAAGCACCACCCTGTCTTCCACCAAGTCCACTCTCAGTAGCCAAGAGTCTGGTCAAAATAATCCTCACTCTGATCATCCTTCCTCCCACCATACACGGTCTGGTCAAAGAAGTGATCCCACACTGGGATATAGTGAGGAGCTCGTCTCATCACCAATCCTTCATTTGACCCTCTCTCCAAGCACGCTTGCAGAGGAACATGACATCTTGTGCCCTGATTCACAACCTCTAGAGGCTACCCAATCACAAGAAGATGACAGATGTGAACGGCATTTAAGGTCAAAGGAAGTAGTGGATGATGATGATGATGATGAGACACAGTTGCCATTAAATCAACCACTATTTCCGTCTCAAGACCTTGTTGAGGAGAATGTTATACAGTTGTCAATGACTGAGTATGTGGTGGGATCAAGACTTGAGGAGGATGATCAGAGTGAGGAAGTGGAGGAGGACTTGGTGGACGATGAGGTGACTGACCCCACCTGGGAAGGTGTAGAGCCGAGCGATGTCAGCAGTCCTGAGGGTGAGCCATCTGCAGCACCGCAACAGGCTGGAAGAGGCAGTGGTGTGGCTACAGAAAGAAGGCGGACCGCACCAAACCGGCCCGCAAATGTTCCACGGAGCACCCCCTTGCGTAAATCTACCTTGCCAAGGGGTAGGTGTTCCGCGGTATGGCGTTTTTTTAAGGAAAGTGCGGACGACAAAAGAATTGTAGTTTGCAACCTGTGCCACACCAGAATGAGCCGAGGCATGAACACTAGAAACCTCACCACCACCAGCATGATCCGACACATGGCATCCAAGCACCGTAGTAAGTGGGAGGAACGCCTGGATCGCCCATCTGTGTCTGCAGGCCACACCACTGCCTCCTCTTCCCCTGTTTTCGGTGCCGGCTAATCGCCTGTCGAAGGCGCAGGCCCGCATACCTCCCGCCCTGCACCTGTACCATCTGAAGCACCATCAGCGACCACATCCACTTCCCTGTCCCAGCACAGCGTCCAAATGTCGTTACCCCAGGCATTTGAGCGCAAGAGAAAGTACCCAGCCACCCACCCACAGGCCATAGCACTAACCTCACACCTTTCCAAATTACTGGCCATCGAAATGCTGCCATTTAGGCTTGTGGACACTGAGTCCTTCCGCAGCCTGATGGCAGCAGCTGTCCCTCGGTACGCTGTCCCCAGCCGCCACTACTTTTCCCGGTGTGCCATCCCCGCATTACACCACCATGTGTCCCGTAACATCACCCGTGCCCTGACCAACGCAGTTACTGGGAAGGTCCACTTAACGACTGACACATGGACAAGTGCTTGTGGCCAGGGACGCTACATTTCCCTGACGGCACACTGGGTGAATGTCGTGGAGGCTGGGAGCGACTCGGACCCTGGGATGGCACGGGTGCTACCCACGCCGAGGATTGCGGGCCCTACCTCCATCAGGGTTTCCACCAGCACCTACGTTATTGGCTCCTCCTCCTCCGTTTCCACCTCCGAATTCTCTACACACAGCACCACTCCCCCATCAGCCAGTAGCTGGAAGCAGTGTAGCACTGCAGTGGGGAAGCGTCAACAGGCCGTGCTGAAGCTGATCTGCCTTGGGGACAAACAGCACACGGCCTCAGAGCTGTTGCAGGGGATTAGTCACCAGACCGAGCAGTGGCTCTCGCCACTCAACCTGCAACCAGGCATGGTTGTGTGTGATAATGGGCGTAACTTGGTGGCGGCTTTGGAGCTCGGCAAGCTCACACACGTACCATGCCTAGCGCATGTATTTAATTTAGTGGTGCAGCGATTTCTAAAAACCTACCCCAATGTGCATGATCTCTTGACCAAGGTGCGCCGCGTGTGTGCACATTTCCGTAAGTCATCTACAGCTTCGGCCGGCCTGTTGAAGCTGCAGCAGCGCTTACAATTGCCAGCTCACCGGCTGCTGTGTGACGTGAGCACGCGCTGGAACTCCACCTTCCACATGTTGGCCCGGCTTTGTGAGCAGCAGAGGGCAGTAGTGGAGTACCAGCTGTTACACGGTCGTCGCCTCTCCGTTCAACTTCCTGTAATCAGAAGTGAGGAGTGGGAATGGATGTCAGACCTCTGCGAGGTTTTACGCAATTTTGAGGAATCGACACAGATGGTGAGCGGAGATAACGCTATTATCAGTGTAACCATCCCACTTCTGTGTCTACTGAAACGCTCGCTGCTCACAATTAAAACCGACGCTTTGCATGTGGAAGAGGTGGAAATGGGGGAGGAAGAGCTTACACAAGGTGATAGCCAGAGCACCCTCACTTCGTCTTCTCAGCGACAATTGGAGGAGGCGGAGGAGGAGGAGGAGGAGGAGGAGGAGGAAGACACGGTTGCCTCCGCTACAGAGGGTAGCCATGGAACTTTAGTTCCATCTCTTCAGCGTGGGTGGGCAGAAGAGGAGGAAGAGGATGAGGATATTGAGAGTCATCCTCCTGGTGAGGACAGCGAAATCTTGACTGTTGGTACTCTGGCACACATGGCTGACTTTATGTTAGGCTGCCTTTCCCGTGACCCACGCGTTGTACGCATTTTAGACAACACGGATTACTGGGTGTTCACCCTTCTGGACCCCCGCTACAAAGAGAATTTCTCATCTCTCATTCCTCCGGTGGAGAGGACAAGCAAAATGTTGCAATACCAGAAGGTTCTTGTCGAAAAATTGCTCCAAAATTTTCCATCTGACAACGCTGGCGGCAGAGTACGTGCTACCTTGGCCAACCGAGAAGGGGAGAAAAGGGGAGCACACAGCAGTTCCGACAAAGGCAGGGCAACACTCTCCAAGGCGTGGGACACCTTCATGACACCCCGCCAGCACCCTCACCCTGATGCGCAGCCTAGTGTCACAAGGAGGGAAAAGTTTTGGAAGATGGTGAAGGAGTACGTAGCAGACCGTGTCAGCGTCCTCAATGATCCCTCTGTGCCTTACAACTACTGGGTGTCCAAGCTGGACACGTGGTATGAACTGGCACTCTACGCCTTGGAGGTGCTGGCCTGCCCTGCCGCCAGCGTTCTGTCTGAGCGGGTATTTAGTGCTGCTGGTGGCATCATAACAGATAAGCGTATCCGCCTTTCCACCGACAATGCTGATAGGTTGACACTTATAAAAATGAACAAGGCCTGGATTTCCCCTGACTTCTCCACTCCACTGGAGGAAAGCCCCGGGGGAACATAAACTCACTTTATATATGTTATTTACAATGATGGGAATACTCTGTATTCCCATTCACCCCTTCCACCCAAAAAACGGGTATATGGTTGACTCTTAATCTTCTCATCCTCCTCCTCCTCTTCCATATGCCCTGTGCTATAATTTTTATATAGGGGCAGCTCACCAGCGGGCCCTGTGATATAATTTTTATATAGGGCCAGCTCACCAGCGGGCCCTGTGATATAATTTTTATATAGGGCCAGCTCACCAGCGGGCCCTGTTTGACAATTTTTATATAGGTCAGCTCACCAGCGGGCCTTCTCATATAATGTTTTATTGGGTCAGCTCTCTAGCGGGCCCTCTCATATAATGTTTTATAGCGTCAGCTCACTAACGGGCCTTCGCATATAATGTTTAGGATGGTCAGCTCTGCAGCAGACCCTCACCCATAATGTTTTAGATGGTCAGCTCAGCGCACGTTTCCCTCTTAATCATGGCCTCAGTTCTGAAAATCAAGGAAATTTTTGGGAGAATTTGCCTCTGCGCACGTTTCCCTCTTAATCATGGCCTCAATTCTGAAAATCAAGGAAATTTTTGGGAGAATTTGCCTCTGCGCACGTTTCCCTCTTAATCATGGCCTCAGTTCTGAAAATCAAGGAAATTTTTGGGAGAATTTGCCTCTGTGCACGTTTCCCTCTTAATCATGGCCTCAGTTCTGAAAATCAAGGAAATTTTTGGGAGAATTTGCCTCTGCGCACGTTTCCCTCTTAATCATGGCCTCACTTCCGAAAATCAAGGAAATTTTTGGGATCATTTGCAGATGATATACAAGTAAATATACAGCAAATATTGTTTGGTAACAATTTTTCGCCTAAAGTCGTTTTTATTTTCCTTTTTGTGTGTTTTATGGTCAGTCTGTAAAAATGGCGTACTACGGGCGAAAGATCGTTCCCAGCAGCGACGTTGGAGTCCAAGATGCATCCAGACATCCTCCCTATGCTGTCCCTGAACCATTTCTGTGGTGTTTCCATCCTTTTCTGCCCTTTTCCTATGGACCAGGCACCCTCCCCTCATCAGAGCAGGGGGTGCCTGGTGTAATGCTCGAGTCCTCCCATTGACTTCAATGGGGCTCGGGTGCTCGGCCGAGCACTCGAGCCTCAGGGGGTGCTCGGTCAGAGCACCCGAACACCCGAGCATTGGGGTGCTCGCTCATCACTATTAATGTGTGGCACTCCCTTCTGTTCATTAAAGGGTTAAACCCTTTAAATGCCATAGGGGTGAGCAACGCATTGCAAAGCAAAGGGTTTACAGGGTCAGTGTCGCCTGGGGCAGAATGATATAAAGACGGCATCATGCTAAGACCTGTGTTTTTATTTCAATCTTGACATCACTGAATATATATATATATATATATATATATATATATATACAATGTCTAACAAGCTTGTTGTGTTGCTATTACAACACTTTGCCCTCACTTTTCATATTTCTGATGATTTGATCACTCAGATACCCCCTCCCCCAGTTCAGGCTCTGCCTTCACATTCCCATCAGTGGGTCGAGTTTTCATTTTCAGTCGGAGATTTAAAGGAATAGAAGGGGAGAGAATGGAAAAATATCAAAAACTGTGTTTTCAGGTTTGTGGAGCCACTTAGAATTACTAGAAATAAGCTTCCCACTGCTGTATTTATTAAAAATGTATATGTGTTTCCTTACCTTCTGTAGGCACTGCCCCTAAACGATTAGTAAAGAAGTGTTATTAAAAGACACATAAATTGTAGGGCTTTACAAGGGTAATCCCACCGATGAGAGATGCCTCAATCAAATGGTATTACAGTTCATGCTGTCACAAGGAAAACCAGTGGCCAGTCACTCACCACTCCCATAGATGCAATCGGAGTGGAGAGACTGATATACCATAAAGAGGTGGAATAATTATGGATCAAGGTTTGTCCACATCTGGTTATTATCTCCTTTTTTTTCTCTCTGTTATTAAAGGAATTTGTGGGAAATCTTCCCTGAACCCCATTTACATATGAATATGTGTGTGTTTGAGGAATTTATGTGTGTATGTGTATTTACGTGTACAGCTGTGTGTGCTTATCTATGTGTATGTGCATGACTCTGTGTGTGTGTGTATACACATAAAAAGCAGTCCCTATTCAAATTTCCCTCAATGCAGCGGCCTGATTTTTACTATTGTTTCATGCCGCCACTGGCAGCAGCATATGTTTAATGTTGGATTTATTTTAATAACTATATTATTTTTTCAGGTTCCGAACGAAGCTGAAAGAGAAGAATGAAGAGGAGCACAGATAAAGAAAGAAGATGAAGGTGACAGATGAAGAAGTAGAAAGAAGAGGATGGCAGATGAAAGAAAATGACAGATGAAGATGGAGATGACGGATGAAGATGACAGATGAAGACGAAGAAGAAGAAAGAAGAGTATGACAGCTGAAGAGAAGAAAGAAGGATAAGAAAGAAGATGAAGATGACAGATGAAGATAACAGATGAAGAAGTAGAAAGAAGAGGATGACAGATGAAATAAAATGACAGATGAAGATGGAGATGACAGAAGAAGATGACATATGAAGACAAAGAAGAAGAAAGAAGAGTATGACAGTATCACGGCGCCCGTGATCTAGGCGACATTCTGTCCATCTCACTGATACTGCTTTTCTATTGGCTGCTGTGTTCTGCTCCTCCTAGTGGCAAGCCTTTTTATACCCTAGGCTGTCACTCTGCTAGTGCTCTTTCTTGGTGTACCTGATGCCTGGCGCTAGTTGTTGTTGTTCTGATCCAGTGTATGACCCCGGACTGCCTGACCACGCTATTGTCTCGTTCCTGATACTGTGTACTGATTCGGATTGGCTGACGTTCCTGCTTCCTGTTCTGACCCGGCCTGGCTGACGTTCCTGCTCCGTGTACCGACCCGGCGAGATTGACGACCCAGCTTTGTGTACCGACCCGGCGCTTCTAAGGATCCTGCTCCGTGTACCGACCCGGCCTGGCTGACGTTCCTGCACTGTGTACCGACTCTCCTTGGCGGTGGTTCCTGTTTCTGCTGTACCAGTTGTCTCCTCCGAACTGCTCCTGTTGCCCGCCTGAGGGGCACCGTTACTGCTTACTGGTCCTAGTATTCCGAGGTTCCGGTTGTTCGTATACAGGACCAGTGGTCCGAGTCTCGCTACTTCCACCCCGTGCTGCACTCGCTTGGTCTGTGTTGGTTCAGTTGGGCGCCTCCGGTGGTTACCGTTATCCAGACCACAGCACTATTAACCCCTCCAGGGCGAGATTGACAACCCAGCTTTGTGTACAGACCCGGCGCGCCTGAGGATCCTGCTCCGTGTACCGACCCGGCCTGGCTGACGTTCCTGCACTGTGTACCGACTCTCCTTGGAGGTGGTTCCTGCTTCTGCTGTACCAGTTGTCTCCTCCGAACTGCTCCTGTTGCCCGCCTGAGGGGCACCATTACTGCTTACTGGTCCCAGTATTCTGTGGTTCCGGTTGTTCGTATACAGGACCAGTGGTCAGAGTCTCGCTGCTTCCACCCCGTGTAGCACTCGCTTGGTCTGTGTTGGTTCAGTTGGGCGCCTCCGGTGGTTACCGTTATCCAGACCACAGCGCTATTGACCCCTCTGGGGGAAGGGCCTCGTTATACCACTACCATTCTGGGTTCCTTTGGGCTACATTTCTTGGGCTATTAGTCACCAGTTGGTTCTGTTGTGCGCTTCCGGGTGCCATCCATTTATACCATTGCCCATTAACCCTTTCAGGTAGTATGTGCACACATGCTGGGTTGCTCCGGTAGGGCCTCCGTTCAGGCATGAGCTCTGACCAGTCTGTGTACCGTTGGTGGGCGTCCACCATTGCTTCCACTTACAGGCGTCCAGGGCCTGTGGTTGCAGTCCTGTCCTTGTCGCCTCACACATCATACAGGCGACATTGGGTCTTTATTACGTATACTACAAGTATTGCACTGGTTACATTGGACATTCATACACTGTATCAATCCCATTGACCTGACCTGTGTCAGTATTGTGTGCTATTTACATACTGGACCCGTGTGGGTTAAATTGCTATAACCTGTTTTGTGTCAGTTTCCTTTGATCTTATTGGATCCATGAGGGTTTCCTCATTTTCTTGTGTGCCTTAACCCTTTGAGTGCCAGAGGGGTATGGAATGCATTGCAAAGCAATGCATTCCGTACCCCTCTGGCACTCAAAGGGTTAATAAAGTGTGTTTTTACCAACATCTACTGTGTCCGAGTGTATTGAACCGTAACAGGCAGCTAAAGAGAAGTAATAAGATGAAGATGACAGATGAAGATGGAGGTGACAGATGATGATAACAGATGAAGTAGAAAGAAAAGGATGACAAATGAAAGAAAATGACAAATGAAGATGGAGATGACAGATGAAGATAACAGATGAAGACGAAGAAGAAGAAAGGAGAGTATGACAGCTAAAGAGAAGAAAGAAGATGAAGATGACAGATGAAGATGGAGGTGACAGATGAAGATAACAGATGAAGAAGTAGAAAGAAGAGGATGACAGATGAAAGAAAATGACAGATGAAGATGGAGATGACAGATGAAGATGACAGATGAAGATAAAGAAGAAGAAAGAAGAGTATGACAGCTGAAGAGAAGAAAGAAGAAGAAGAAAGAAGCTTAAGGAAGAAGAATTGAAGTAGAAGACCTCAGTGCAGAAGGTCCTGCTGGATTAGTCGTACGTGTTCATTTTACTTTTTTATTTTTTTTGGGGGTGGCTGATTAGCCCTTTGAGTGCCAGTGGGGTATGCAACATATTGCTTTGTAATGCATTGTGTACCCCTCTGGCATTGAAAGGGGTAATTTTTACACTACACACATTTTTAAGTGCTTTGGATGTATTGATACAGGGTTTAGGGCTCAATATCAATACATCTATCGGTCACTTCACTTTTTTTACACTTCACTTCCATGTTGGTGGTTTGTAACACTCATTAGGGGACTCAACATCAACTTTTATTGGAGCAGATTTTTCGTGATAAAGATGAGTCCCTCAACATGTGTTTCTACTGTCTTGTCCATTACTTCCAGTGGGTGCAAATTTAGCGCCCAAAGTGCAATTTTTCTGTTTGGTAGTATGTCACAGCGTAGGTAATTGCATACATGACTGAATCTTAAAACTATTAACCATACTTTTTTTTTTCCGGGGTCAATTGGATAGAGCCAAGGTGAGATCATACCAGTAATCTGTACAGCAACATTAGTACCATTCTTCCTGTTGCTGGTGTCTCGTCCTATACAACTCAGTACCCTGTTACCTTTTCCCACTGCTTCCCTGAATTGCTTGCCTGCCTTCATGTCGTCTGAATTAATAACTCCCAATTCACATTCCACTGATACTTCTGTCATCCCAGTACCATTAATCCTGCATTCCACCATCTAGTTTTCTGAGTCCTTAATGTCTCTTACACTTTTCAGTGTTAAACCTTAGATCACATATTCCGGTTCATTCCTCCAGGTTTCCAAAAAAGGAAAATTCTACCTTGAATCCCACTAAATAAGATATTAAATAGTACAAGTCCTAGCCCTGACCCCTGTGTCAGTCATCCGTAATCCATCCTCCAATGAGTCCATTTTGGAATCAGCCTCTCTAGATCTAAGTGCTGAGCTTGGTGCCTCTCACGGTAAAACTTTCTGTTTTTCTGCTGTGGGCCAACTGGTTTGATGCACTATTGCTCCACTTTTGCTTTATGTTCCATGCCCCTATATGAGTTTCTTAACCCTTTGGTTGCTAGAGATGAAGCAATGCATTGCACACATCTCATTCATCCATGGGGTTAAAATAGTCACACAGTACTTTTATTCTTGTAACCAGTTGGAGGGTAAAGAATCACAATGGATAACTCTCCAGCACTCGCACAGTTAGAGAAGAAATCTCCTCCTCCCAATAATAAACACCACTTGCCTTACTGTGGCCATAACATCCTCATGGCCCCTATGAATGTTGTCTTTGCTCCTGGTACAAGAGATATCATCACTAATCAGTACTAGGTGGGAGGTCCACTCAGGCGGACATGACGGTGAATATCATGACACAAACTGCACCCACTGCACATGGTAACCACAAGGCTTAAACCTTTGAGTGCCAGTGGAGCGACCTACGCATTGCTTAGCATTGCACACCCCTCTGGCACTCAAAGAGTTAAAAAGCAGAGCACCACCTTGTCCTTAACCCCTTAACATCAGAGGTCCTGGGGAATGGATTTCCCTTAAGCACCGCTTTGATCTCATTCGGGGAGATGGCACACGTGACTGAGAGGCCTCACCAAACGAGGGTCTGATACCGACGGCTCTGGTATTGTGTTCCCGATGTTAGCAAAAAACCCTTTATGTGCCAGGACCGTCATTGGCCCGTAAGTCAAATTCACGGATGATGGTTGGTCGGCCAGCAAATGATGTGCAGCCGTGAGGGGATATCCCTGAATCCCAAGATGTGCTGGAACTGTCATGAGTCCTTAATGCAAGTTTACCCATGACGGTCCAAGCACGCCATTGGTCATTAAGGTGTTAAGTAGATTCATGTACTTTGCCTATTTTAGTGTAAATAAAAATGACCAGTATCTGTCATGTCCTCCTCCGTGGGCATGAAGAGGTTATCTCTTCAAAAAAAACAAAATGGCAAAACTCATAAGGGCCATTTGGATTTTGTGGTGATAGTACTATAAGAAAGGATATTATTAGCAGGTGTTACCTGTGCTAGACTCCGTGTGACAGTGAGGAGTTTCACGCCTGGGCTGGGGAGTCACTTTAATCTGTGATGAGTTTTATGAATTAGTTACACATCTGCCATCCTACACTTATTATTATAATTAATGAACTTCCACTTCGTGTCGTGTCTCTTTATTATACACGTATACTGCTACAGTGTATTAATAGAAAGATCATTAGGCACGGACATTATTTATACACCTCTATGTGCAGCATCCTAAAGAGACGGTATTCCTTAGACTTCTCCCTTAAAGAGATAGTAATGTTTCAATATAAATGCAACTTGCATTATTATTTTGTACGCCATGTAAAACATTATTATCATTCTCTACAATGTGTTGTTACAGAGTAATTGAATTGAAGTGTCCCCTCCCACTCCGTTTACCTAGTGTAAAGCTGGACAGCAATACTGTCCGGATGGATCCCAGCAAGGGACAATCTTCTATCAGTATAAAGACAAACCTGCCAACCTCCACCAAGGGGGCGGGGTTTTCCTTATGATCACAGTAAGAAGATTGTCCCTTGTTGTGACCTGTCCGGTCAAGTGACCAGATTCCACATCTGAGGGGAGGGGCTTACACTAGGTAAAAGGGGCGGGAGGGGGATACTTTATCATTCAATTATACTGGACCTACACGTCATAGAGAATGATAATGCCACCCTACATGTCCCAAAAACTATAAAGAGTAATTGGAGCTGCATTTATTTTGAAACATTAAGGGACCAGAACAGTTTTTATAAAACTGAATGTTATGGAGTTTTTCCTGTTGAGTAAAACAAGGTGTCCTCACTGGAGGAGATTCTTCATTCAACCCCAGGGAGCCACAAGGGAAAAAGATGGTATAAAGCGGAGGTGACTTCTCCACTGATATCACTTCTTCCTGTGTTATCCTGTAGAATCTATGTGCTAAGGAGCAATAAAGACGGTATAAATGCTTGTTTTAGCTTTTTATTCCCACAATGCACGCTAAATAGCATGAGTTATGGGAACATCAAAAAAAATTGATGGTACCGTGTTAGCCAGTGGAGTAGATAGGATTCAGTGCAGCAAAAACTGACAAGAGTGGTATAAAGGTGATACCTTTTAATGGCTAACTGAGGACATAACAAGTACAAGCTTTCAGGTCACTAAGGTCCCTTCTTCAGGCATGGGTTAACAAACAAATCTAGACTAACACTGCATTTATATTTACAGAGTATGACATAATTTGAACCAAAATATATGAGTACACAGTGGGGGTCAATTAACTTAGTAAACATACAGTGTGCAAGGATATGAATTGATATGCACAGGGTTAGATCAGAGTCCTGGGAACATGTAGCAAAGGAAACTGTCTATCTCTGGTTTTCTTGACACAGTGTCAGACATCGAGTGAGCTAAAAACACTGTCACTCTCCCCCACCTCCCAAACACTACCCCTACACTACCCCTATCAGTACAACTAGAGTGAAACAATACTAGATTGGTCTGGAGGCAACTACAAACATTCCTCTTCACCCCTTTTGTTAATTTTAAAATTGGAATTAATGTTGTACACTTAAGGCAAATTATACCAGAGAGCTTACAACTAAAATGGGGCTATGCTACTGATACTACAGAGCTTAGAATTTAAGTAAAGCTACTCTAGTGATGTCATAGCACTTAGAAGAGAGATGGTTTGTGCTACTAGTGTATCTACATTTGGATTGTAACTCTGTGGTATCACTACAGTGTATCTCCATTTGGATTGTAGCTCTGTGGTATCACTACTGTGGCACCATTTCAAATGTAAACTCTGTGGTATCACTAATGTAGCTACATTTACAGCAACCAGTGGGAGATTGAGTGAGGCAGTGGCCCACCAGCCCAGACATATGACAGGTCCAGGGTCAATTGCCCCCAAGGCCAGCCCTCCTCTGTTTACTGGAGCTGGTGAATTATGTGATCCCCACTAATGAGAAGAGGACTTTCCTGCGTTCTCTCCTCTTCTATGCCTGAGGATATATAATAAAGAAATGTAAACATCCTCCACCCCTTTCCGTACATTGTGTCTAAGTACAGTTAATGGTGCCATCCCCTACGTATACTGACTTACATTAAATGAGCATGCCTGGAAATATGGTCATATGGTCTGGATCAGATGGTTGGGCAACCCCTTATTAATTCCCCTCCTGATTTATATTAAAGAAGCAGTAAACTTTTTTTGTGAAAAAATATATATTGTAGGAATTTTCCTATTGAGTAAAGTAAGGGTACTCCCACTGCCGAGAGATTTATATTTCCAGAGTTATTACAGTTTAAACCCATGTTTTTTTACATTAACAGTGCCCTCTAGTGGTCAAATTCTATTTAGATTTCCTGTTAGATTCTAATGGAGAGGAAAGTCAGAAAAGTCAGTGACATACAATTCTCCACAGAATGTGATAGAAACTGCTGAGTCACTTCCTGTCAGTTAGAACTATCAGGAAGTAAACACAGTAAATTAACTTCCTGTCAGTTAGATCTATCCGGAAGTAAACACAGTAAATTCACTTCCTGTCAGTTAGAACTATCAGGAAGTAAACACAGTAAATTCACTTCCTGTCAGTTAGAACTATCAGGAAGTAAACACAGTAAATTAACTTCCTGTCAGTTAGAACTATCAGGAAGTAAGCACAGTAAATTCACTTCCTGTCAGTTAGATCTATCAGGAAGTAAACGCTCATTAAATTCACTTCCTGTCAGTTAGAACTATCAGGAAGTAAACACAGTAAATTCACTTCCTGTCAGTTAGAACTATCAGGAAGTAATCACACAGTAAATTCACTTCCTGTTAGAACTATCAGGAAGTAAACACAGTAAATTCACTTCCTGTCAGTTAGAACTATCAGGAAGTAAACACAGTAAATTCACTTCCTGTCAGTTAGATCTATCAGGAAGTAAACACAGTAAATTCACTTCCTGTCAGTTAGAACTATCAGGAAGTAAACACAGTAAATTCACTTCCTGTCAGTTAGAACTATCAGGAAGTAAACACAGTAAATTCACTTTCTGTCAGTTAGATCTATCAGGAAGTAAACACAGTAAATTCACTTCCTATCGGTTAGAACTATCAGGAAGTAAACACAGTAAATTCACTTCCTGTCAGTTAGAACTATCAGGAAGTAAACACAGTAAATTCACTTCCTGTCAGATCTATCAGGAAGTAATCACAGTAAATTCACTTCCTGTCAGATAGAACTATCAGGAAGTAAACATAGTAAATTCACTTCCTGTCAGTTAGATCTATCAGGAAGTAAACACAGTAAATTCACTTCCTGTCAGTTAGAACTATCAGGAAGTAAACACAGTAAATTCACTTCCTGTCAGTTAGAACTATCAGGAAGTAAACACAGTAAATTCACTTCCTGGTTATTTAAACTGGTATAAATTTTGAATAAAACATCTGACAGCGATGGGAGTGACCTTGTTTTATTCAGCAGGAAATGCTCTGTAAAATATGTGTTTTCATAAAAAAAAGTTTACTGCTCCTTTAAATACGCATAATTCCTGTTACTACTGCAGCTTTACTCCCCGTTATCAGAGTCCAGATGGTGTCATGTGGACCTTTCCATCCACAGATGTCACCAGACTAATGATCTCCAGCACCCGCCGTTCTTCTCTTTCCTTTCGTTTTCTTCTCTGTTTTTCTTCATTTGTTTTCTCTGATTTCTTCTCTCTCATTTCTTCCTTTCTTCTCTCTCATTTTTTCTCTCTTTTTTCTTCCTTTTTCTCTTTATTTTATACTGTCTCCTTTCTTCTTTCTTCTTTCTCCTTTCTTCTCACTCTTTTCTTCTCTCTCATTTCCTCTCTCTATTCTCTTGTTTTCTTCTCTTTCCTTTCTTATCTCTGCTTTTTTCCTCTCCGTTCTTCTAGCTCATATCTTCTCTCTGTTTTCTCTTCTTTCCTTTCTTCTCTCTCCGTTCTTCTCCATTTTCTTCTCTCTCCTTTCTTCTCTATTTTCTTCTTTCTCATTTTTTCTCTCTGTATTCTAATCTGTTTTCTTCTCTCTCCAAACTTCTCTGTCCTTTCTTCTCTCCTTTTTTGTCATTTCCTTTCTTTTCCATTTTTTGTTAGTGAAATAACATACTGAAAGTACAACTAGCTCCTCTAATAATACCCCCCACACACACTTATATTGGTCATAAAGTCTTATTCTGATGCATTTGTGCTATTGTTCAAGAAATAACATATTCTATCAATAAATGGGCACCCCCTACTGCTGAGAGATGATTTGTTAAAAAGGTATTACTGCTCAAGTGTGTAAGTTTCAGATGCAGGTGTACTTACATGGCCTGAAATGTTCTGGTGGCACTGTTGATACAGCAGTCTATGGACAGCCCTGGTCAGCTGACCTTAAAGCTACACATGCATTATTCTGCATATGAATTATTCTGCAGGAAGAACCCTGCAATATATGTATTTTTTCAGTATTAGGTATTACTGTCCCTTTAAAGGGATAGCAATACTTAAAATGTAAAAAAAAAATATGTTGTAGGGTTTATTCCCCTGAGTAAAACAAGAGTACTCCCACTGCTGATAGGTGTTTTAGTCAAAGTTATTACAGCTCAAAGTTGAAAGTTTTAGGTGCAATATCACAGTGGCCTGAAATTGTACAGTGGCAGTCCTGCTACACCATCCTATGGAGATTTATGGTCCTGGGACAAGAGCTGTCCATAGGACTAGAGGGCTGTACAGCACAATGCTTCACAATGTGCTTCATATTCTTCCACCCCTTAACCCCTTAACGACCGGCCCGCCTACGCGTGGGCGGCACTTGGTGACCACGGGGCTTTCTTTTTTATTACTACTTCCGATTCAGGGCTTCCGGAGTGGCATGCAACCGTGCTGGGAGCCCTGAACTCCATGATGTGCCAGGACCGTCACTGGTCCTTAAGTTCCAGACCGTGACGATCCGGGTACATCATGGGACGCTAAGGGGTTAAGAGGTTCAGTAGGTTCACTCACTCTGTCTGCTTCAGGCTGAAAATGCTGCCAACCCCTGTCATGTCCGCCTCCTCCTCCAAGGACCTGATATCCAGGGCTGACCGAACAATTTCCAACTCATAGGGGCCATCAGTATTTTCTCTCCACAGTAAGGTAATTGATGATTACCATTTGGAGATGTTGTAGTATTAAAGGCATAGTAATATTTAAAATGTGAAAAAATAAATGAAAGTGTTGTAGGATTTAGCCTCTACGTAAAACAAGCGAACTCTCACTGCTGAGATGTGTTTTATTCAAAAGTTATTACAAGTCCAGCTTGAATTTTATAGGTGCAGTATCACAGTGGCCTGAAATTGTACAGTGACGCTGTTGCCACCCCATCCTATGGAAATTTATAGTCAAATTACCAGAGCTGACCACAGGATGGTGTAACAATAGCGCCACAGTAGAATTTCAGGCCACTGTGATACTGCACCTATAAAATTCAAGCTGGACTTGTAATAACTTTTGAATAAAACACTAGGGATGAGCGAAAATTTCCACCTCAAACTGAAATCAGCGAAAAATGGCACTTTCCACTTGGCGAAAAATTTCCTGCGAAAAGTGCAGATTTTCTGGTTTTTTTCAGCTTTTTCCGCCTAGTTCATTTTATTGAAATCAATGGGATAATGGAAGTTACACACAACATAAAACAAATAGTATTTTATTTCCTAAAGGCACAGTATAAAAGGGACGTGATGGTGCCTGTGTTGGTATAAAAGGGGCATGAGGTGCCTGTGTTGGTATAAAAGGGACATGAGGTGCCTGTGTTGGTATAAAAGGGACATGAGGTTGCCTGTGTTGGTATAAAAGGGGCATGAGGTGCCTGTGTTGGTATAAAAGGGGCATGAGGGTGCCTGTGTTGGTATAAAAGGGGCAGGAGGTGCCTGTGTTGGTATAAAAGGGGCATGAGGGTGCCTGTGTTGGTATAAAAGGGGCATGAGGTGCCTGTGTTGGTATAAAAGGGACATGAGGTGCCTGTGTTGGTATAAAAGGGGCATGAGGTGCCTGTGTTGGTATAAAAGGGACATGAGGTGTCTGTGTTGGTATAAAAGGGACATGAGGTGCCTGTGTTGGTATAAAAGGGACATGAGGTTGCCTGTGTTGGTATAAAAGGGGCATGAGGTGCCTGTGTTGGTATAAAAGGGACATGAGGTGCCTGTGTTGGTATAAAAGGGGCAGGAGGTGCCTGTGTTGGTATAAAAGGGGCATGAGGGTGCCTGTGTTGGTATAAAAGGGGCATGAGGGTGCCTGTGTTGGTATAAAAGGGGCAGGAGGTGCCTGTGTTGGTATAAAAGGAACATGAGGTGCCTGTGTTGGTATAAAAGGGGCATGAGGTGCCTGTGTTGGTATAAAAGGGGCATGAGGGGCCTGTGTTGGTATAAAAGGGGCATGATGGTGCCTGTGTTGGTATAAAAGGGGCAGGAGGTGCCTGTGTTGGTATAAAAGGAACATGAGGTGCCTGTGTTGGTATAAAAGGGGCATGAGGGTGCCTGTGTTGGTATAAAAGGGGCAGGAGGTGCCTGTGTTGGTGGGGTGTGGGGAAAGAATCAGTTGAACAGGGGATGATTTTTGGGGGGTTGTTTACTGGGATTGGGGGGCAGTTAAAAAAAATTAATCCTAAATAAAATAAAAGAAACCAAAAGAAAATAAATAGAAACCATAAGACATGGTATAAAGGGGTCTGAGGAGGGGGCCTGTGTTGGTGAATGAATGAATCATTTGAACAGGAAATTTGTTTTGGGGGGGGGTTTCTTGAATGCTATTGGGGGGACAGTTAATAAAAACATAAAATAAGAAATTTGTATGTAAAGTTATAGAGACAGGAACCCCCTGACATAAACTGCCACTGGGGTGGACTGATATGTTATAGAGTATTTCGTAGAGGATGGTTTGTTAGATTTGATGCTAGAGGACCAAGTCCTGAGGAAACATTGATTTGTAGGACTTAAGCTTGTTTGGCACAAGCCATAAGGAAACATTGATTTGTAGGACTTAGGCTTCTTAGAAACAAACCCCCCAAAAATTGTTTCTTTTTTTGTAGGACTATGTTTTTTTTAATTTATTTACTTTTTATTTTTCAAAGCACAAACCCTGAGAAAAAAATAAAAATGCCCTACTGGCCTAATGCCAGCAGGTCATGTTGGCCAGTGGCCACAGTCAAATGTCCTCCTGAGTCCTGAGTTGCAACTGCTGTTCATACTGCTGCTGCTGAGTTGTTTAAGCATCAGGATGATTAGGCAGCTGAAAGGGAATGGGATCAACAATAGCAGTGACATGGGTGATGGATGATGAAGGTTTCCACTTGCCACAACTGGCTCCAGTGATGTGCCTGAGGAAGTAGCAGCACAATAAGTAGCCCCCAGTCTATGTCGAGAAAAGAACAAGTTGGCCATTAAATCGTCTCCACCTGCCCCTCCTCTAAAATCGTCATGGGTGTGTTGTTATTAGAATATACATTTTTTTCCCATGAGAACAGGAACTGTGGCTTCCATCAGCAACTGCAATGTGCACAGTGTGTGTGTGGCAAATGACATCACTGTCACTGTACCCCTTGTCCTGACTCTGCTAAGGACACATGACAACTTGCTGACAGTTTAATAGTAATGATGAGCCCTCCCTGCCAGAATCCTAGCATATTCTGCGTGATGGAATCTCCTCAGATGCCACCTGATGACCTGGTACAGATTCTCCTCCACCAGACTGGCATGTGTGGCCAGTGCACCACAGTGTGCAATGGGTAGAGATGAACTGCCATATCCTAACATCAACAGAGTGGCTATCATTTGGTGGAGTAGGTAACGATGAACGAGGTGGATTGGCAGGAGATGTACTTGTTACCCTAGAGGAAGAAGTTGATGTTGATGACGAGCTAGTTGTTTCGCTCATCATGGAACTTCCAGTGTCTGTCTGGGTTTCTTTATTCTTCCTACTCTTTGATCTCCACCTTTCTGGAGAGTCAGGGGGTACAGTAACAGTGGTGCTAGATTTCTGTAATGGGTGTTTGTCTTTAACATGTTTGACATAAATATCATGGTGTCTGTGTTTCATGTGTGTTATCAGGGAGGTTGTGCCAAGGTGTGTTCCCTCCTTTCCCCTTCTCACTAACTTGTCACAAATTTTGCACTGTACCGTTGTTGATGATGATGATTGCACTGTGCCTGCTGGAAGAAAAAAATAGTCCCACATCCATGACTTCTGGGGGGAGGGATAGGGAACAGGTGGAGAAGAATGGCCTCTTTCTTCTTCTTCTCCACATTCCCCTTCACTTTTGTGGCAGAGGATGATGTTGCTGCTACTGCCTCAGATTTAGCACTGCAACTAAGACCAGGAGTATTGCTGACACTGGCAAGTGTAACCTGTCCTAGTCCTGCATTACTTGTTGACCCCAGTCCCACTGTGTCCACGGTGGTCTGTGCACACTAGCCCGCTCCTCAGCACCTGCTGCTCTTTCATCTCAGCAGCAGCATGAATTAGAGCAGTTGCAATTTCCGCTAATTTCAAAAGCTGACTGCTAGTGGTGGAGGTGATGCCCATCCTCATTCCTGTCTCCCATTCCTTCTCAGTTTTTGCTAAAAAGGCCATCAATGTCTCTTCCACCCCAGCTTCTCCAACACCACCACCACCACTGTGCTGCTGCTCTATTACAGGCATCTCACTGCTGCTTGAAGGAGGTGATAAGCAATGTGACAGTGTCATGGTTAGTACTGTTTGTTAAAGAACTCTCAGACAGTTAGGTAAGGTTAAAAAGCTTTATTGAAAATAATGCACAATAGCCCCACTCAGGTCTAGATAAAGTCCATACCAGGTACTTTCCAGATCTGACACAGGTCAGGGTGAAAATACACACACAGTAATAGTAAGCAAAATAAGTGTGATGATCTTGGACAGATTCACAGCAAAGTTCAGGAACAAGAATATCCTCAAAAGCCCCACACCACAATAGGTGACACAAGCGATGGGTGACTGAAGGGCAGTCCCCTAGTGGACTAGGGATAACGAAGGCAGCACAAATAATGTACAAGTGGACATTAGGCCCTAGACTTCTAGGGTTAACTGAGACAACACTGGCAAGACACTGGCAGAGGACTGGCCCTAGGAGAGTAGGGTAAACGGAGGTAACACGGACAGGACTCTGGCAGTGACTGAACCCTAGAATGCTAGGGTTAATCGAATCAACACAGACAATACTCTGGTAATGGCTAGACCTTAGAACACTAGGGTTAACAGAGGCAACGCAGCTGTGGCTCTGGCAGTGACGGAGCCCTAGCACGCTAGGGTTAACGGAGGCAACAGACACCAGATACTGGCAATATAACGACCCTAAGCCAAGAGGGTGAACTGAGGCAATGCAGGCAAAAGTGTGGTACAGACTGGACCCAGATATTATAGGGTTACCAGAGTCAACACAGACACTGGTGAGTGCAGGGACTCCCTCAGGCTCCAGGAGACTATAGGAGCAGTAAGTGAGCGGGAGAGATAGGTACGTAACGTAACCGGTCCGCAACTGGCGTCTCCCTATCGGTACACGGAGGTAATAAGCTATTCCCGTGAACATCTGAGCTAGAAGCACAACCAGGTCGGCACACACAGACTACAGCCAGTCCGGAGAATCACCAAACACTAGCCCAGCCAGATTGGTGATAACGGATCGTCAGCCAGTCCTTAGTCAGTAACGGAATCAGACACTCAGCCACGCCAGTTCAGTACACAAGGAGTTAGTCAGCCAGTCCTAGTTGGTAACGGAATCAGACACTCAGCCAACCAGTCCGGTAAACAAAGGAGTTAGTCAGACAGTTCAAGGTCAGCAATGGAATCGGATCACAGGAGCATCAGGCACTAAGTGTAGTCAGCCGAGCCGGGTCATACACGGAAACAGGAAACAAGAACTACTAGTCGCTAGATACAGGTACACCACGAAAGGGCACCGGTATAGTGACAGGAGTGCGTATATAAAGGCAAATCCCAGGGAGGAGTCATAGCGCAGGACCAATAAGAACGCAGCTAGAGTAAACCCGGAAGTAACAATGTCGCTAGACAGAATCACAGCACAGTTATAGACAGAGGGTCCCCTGCTGTCACACTTGGCATCATTTCCTCCTTCCCCCCCAGTACTACAAGAAACACTAGCAGCAGGCAAAGTATTGGTGGCAGCAGGTACAACACTAGTGGCAGCACATCTGGCAGCAGGTGCAACACTAGTAGCTACAGGTACAGCAATGGTGGCACTGGCAGCAGGGGCAGCACGTCTTGCAGCAGACACAGGCAGATGACCTGTCCTGCTCTCACTAGTACTACCCTTTTCTCCCTCCCTTCCCATTCCCTTTTCTCCCTCCCTTCCCATTCCCTTTTCTCCCTCCTGTCTCATTAAATCCCCCAAGATACCTTGGGGTGATTTAGGGGGACTGAACAGCATTGGTTCAGTACTGCTAGTCACTTCCTCCTCCTCAGATTCAGTGGACACATAATGGTCCTCCCAGCTCCTCCACTGATTATTTTTCGCCCTTCCCATACTGATAGGAGTCACTATGAGCCTCTCCTGCCTCAATTTTTGCAAAATATCATACGAACAGCTCAGCACGTCTATCTCGCTCTATAGCTGCTTTAATTGTATCTGCCTTCAGCGAAAACGTCACATTTTTATAGCGGAAGAGCGAAAACAATGTAAATCAATGGGGGAAACTTTATAGCCATTGAGAAAATGGCGAAAAGTTTTGGCCAATGGACGAAAGATACGAACATTTTAACTGCTAGTTTTAAAGCGGATTTTTCCGCGAAAAAGCGGATAACAACGTGGTTTTTGCTTAATTTCCTGTGGAAACACAGCGACATGTTTCGCTCATCCCTATAGAACACCTCTCATCAGTGGAAGTCCCCTTATTTTATTCAGGATGATAACCTCTACTCACTCTCTCTCTCCCTCTCTCTCTCTCTCTCTCTCTTTCTCTCTCTCTCTCTCTCTCTCTCTCCCTCTCTCTCTCTCTCTCTCTTTCTCTCTCTCTCCCTCTCTCTCTCTCTCTCTCTCTCTCTCCCTCTCTCTCTCTCTCTTTCTCTCTCTCTCTCTCTCTCTCTCTATATATATATATATATATGTATCCAAAAAGAGAAAGTAAGCACACTCAGGTCTTCAATCGATTGTGATGAATCAAGTGTTTTAATTTTTCATCGTTTCGGCTGTCAACCTTACATCCTTTGTCAGGACAATGTGAACAAACAATTAACGTTTCTTATAAACCTCCCCACCACCTTGTGAAGGCGCCAGAATTGAAAATGACCAATCAAGCATGCCTATTTAACATAAAATTGCCTAATGAATGCAGTTGCTAAAAACGTATGCAGTATTTACATCGAGAATCTATCGCAAGCAGATTATGACATTGTATCAAGCAAACATGTGTATTAACAGTGTACAAAACAGCAAGAGAAAAATAACATAGTATACATTAGATATTTATATCTATATATATATATATATATATATATATATATATATTTGTTTTTACATATTAAGTGTTATTATCCCTTCAAGAAATGAATAAACAAGGAACAGGAATGAACGTGCAGAATAGGCAAACACAAGTATGTTCCAGGATTATTTATAAAGGCCTTTTGTCTCTCTCCTTTGGTGGATGTTTTATGTAAATAGATTTTGTGCGTGTTTTTTTCTTCTATTTGTAGTTTATGCTACATTAAAAAAAAATAAATAAAAAAACATTTTATCTCTCAAGGTCCAGGTCTTCAAGGAAAAGAAAGAGAGAAAACATTGTCATAGTAACGTGTCTGTGTTTATCCTACAGAGAATTAAAATAAAAAGCTGGATTTAGGACTCGAATCTGCTCGGTATTGTCCAGCTGCTGTGATTACATTTGACATTTCCCTGAAGGCCACATCTGCAGTGTTATCACTTGTGTCTGACCTCCGGCGGAATAGACATCGCTCCGCTGAACTGAATTCACACAATGACAACTGATTAAGACCTTTCGGGTTGTGAATGGGTCAGATATTCTTACATTACACTCCACACAGTACCACTGAATGCAAGAGACTCAGTCTATCTTGCCGGTAAACACATCTCTGGCAGCCTTAATCAGATTGAACATGGGATTTCTATGGGTGCCACAGTACCCAGAACTGGCACATTATTCAGCTTTACCACTCATATCACACATACAGACATTTTTTTTTTTACATGAGGACTTTAAAGTCTTAACAGGAATAGGAATACAATAAGTCAACAGATAGCATTCCACTTTATGAACATAGTACATAGCAAATTAAATGGTAATTCTGCATGGTAAAAAACAATAAGTAGATTAGTACTTGTAGGGTAGAAAAAACTACAAAGACTGAGCACTAAAGGTGAGAAGTGCCTAAAAAAAGGTAAGTAGGATTCATAGAGAATAATAGTGAGGAGAGAAAAGATAAAGGGGGTTAAAAGAAGAAGAAGAAAAAAGAGAGTAAAGGAAGTCTCGTAAGGTCAGTGAGCCATTGGAGAAGTCACTTGAGTTGACCTTGATAATAGGAGTGTAACCCCTCTGGGATCACAGTAATTTATGCTGTCACTGACTATCCTGCAGTTCAAGGTAGTGACCAGCAGATGGCGAGCTTCTAAGCACATGGCTGGATATTCAATATGCCATTTTAGTTTCAGGGTGGTTAGAGCTGAGCTGAAGAGAGGAGACTCTCCTAAGCAGTGGGGGAGGCCTGGGATGAAGCATCCTGGAAGAAGCATTCCAACAGACAGCTGTAACCAGACCATGACCCTTAACTGTTCCTGGCAGAGAATGCTTTGGAAAGTGCATAAATTCTAGCAATAGTTAAAGCTCTCCTGACCTGATTGCAGACTGTGGAGTAGGGTTGTCGAAAAGTGTGAAAAATCTCCCGCATGACTTTTCACAAAAACTTGCCCATTTTTCACTTTTTCCATGAAAGTTTTCTCCTTTTCGTCTATGCAAAATGTCCTCCTTTTTTGTGTATTTTAACACATTTTTCACCTATTGTAACACATTTTTGCCTATATTTCCTATAGGTACTACATTTTCCACTGTAATATTACTTCTTCCGAGGGCTGTAGTTTAGAAATAAGTGGCTGAAAGTCAAAGTTGTGAGTCCTACAGCAACATATGGCTTGAAAAATGTGTTATCATGCAGAATGCATTTGCCCTTTGCCCACAACACTAACTTCCTTCTAAAGTGACACTGACGCTACTCAGACTAAGTTTGATAAGATCTGGGGACGATGGCAGACCTGGTGGACAACTAGAGCAGATACTACTGTGGCACCCGATGATGTGCAACTTTCTGGAGATGGTTGACTGAGAGCATACCTGCTTGCCGTGTGGATGGCTGTGACGTATACTTGATGCGCACCATTGTGTATGAATCCTGTACATAATGAGATTCTGTGAAAGCACTGGCTGGTTAGCAGGGGAGGGGGTGCTGTGGGCTCGGGTGGGAGAGGAATTAGGGTCGAGGGGTATAGTCCAAGTTCAGTTAGGTTAGATGTTTGCAGTTTGGGTTATTGGAGGTTGAAATAATCATAAAAACCTCAAGTCGACTCTGTACGCCCTATTAATATGCATATGTTCTTTTATTGTAATCGATGTATACATACTTTTGATGTACTTGAAAGATCTTACATGTATCTTTTTTCTTTGTATGTGTATGAAGTGATCTGATAATAAAATATATTTAAAAAAAAAGTGACACTGACGTATATTCATGATGATGTCAATAATAAAAAAAATAAAGTACAACCTACAATGTGTCAGATGTGTATTGTATTGGTAGTGGTGGGGGAGTTGCTCGTATGGTGTGATTTGTGTATGTATATATTTTTTTATATTGTCATGGTGTGTCAAATCGCTGTCCTCCTTCTCAGATTATTGAGACATATTACTTATCGGTCATAGCAGTGATCCCAGGTGGGGTCGATGGTGGAAACCCTTCTTCACATCCCTCCTCCACCTCCTCATCTGTGCTGCTGTTAATATATTTATCCTGGCTTTCTCTTTCATGTGTGGTTTCTACTACCTGATACTCAAATGGTATGAGATGTTCATTTTTAAGAACGTTGGTCTCCCACCATTGTTGCTTGATAGCAATGTCCTGTGGTCATTGACAAAATAACCAGCCACACAGAAAACCCTCTCAGACTCAACACTTGCTGCAGGACAATTGTTTCCACTGCAGTACGTGTCAATGCTGACCACACACACTGCTTTGTTTGCCAGTAGTCCATGGGGTGATTGTTTCTGCCTAGAAAATAGCTATCCTGCAAGTTTTGTTTTTTAAACAGAAAAGATTTATTTATTCTGACTATAAATTATAACAAGAATAACAGTTAAAAATATTATAAACATTAAAAACAAGAAAACAAACAATACAAATCAAAATGAAAAAACAGAAAGAGGAAAAAATCTGGAAGAAACAATGTCAAGAACAAATTGTCAAGGTTTAAGAAGGAAGTCCAATTCTTTGCCACAATTGCTTTCCAGCCAAGGTGGCCATATAATGGAAAACTTATTAAAGTTGCCTAAAGTCTGCAAGTATGTAGAAACCATCTCACATGCAGTGGGACCACTTCTAGGAGCTACACGGTGTTCCTGTGTGTCAGTCACCATCCCATACTCAGGGAGCAAGTCCCAAAGAGATGTGCTGCCACCACCAACACCACCACCACCACCAATGCTGGGTTTTTGCCACCCCTGCTGAGACCCATGAATTGCCCTGTGTTCCAAATGGGATATTCTGGTTGATGATGTAGCTGCTTCTGATGGTTCAAATGCTTTGCCGCCTTCCTTTTCACTATACTGTCTAGATGTTTGTTGTGCCCTCACTTTCTCCCTCTCATCCTCCACAATGCAACCCTCCACTCGATCAATAAGCATATCTCTATATTCCTTGACAGGATCCGATTCCCAGACAAACTGCTGATGGCCCTTTGGCAGAAATTCTGAAATTTAGTGTTTGAAGCAGGGGTCCAGCAAAGTGGAAATAATGTATTCCTCATTGCTTTTTTCCATTGTGAGGATCTTGTTCACTACACGCTAACATGTCCTTTACCAGCTGGTACATGTCTGTGTTGTCATTATGGTAAGAATCCTAAGCCATGCTCCTCATTTTCTGTAATAAAAATATCAGTGGTAGAATTTCACTAATTCCTGCCCCAATGAGACTCACCAGCATGGTTGCCTCCTCAAAGAGTTTCAGCAGCTCACGTACATCACAAATTATTTGCCATTGGCCAGCTGACAAAGAGAGTCCCTCCAAAGCCTTCCAGTTTTGCATGGTGTACTCGCTAATGGCCGTATTCTGCTTGTACAAACTATCACGGTGCCCATGATTCTGGTGCTGTTGCTTGCCTGTTCAATTCCTTGTGATTGCCTGGGGGCAGCATGGTGGGTGACTTCTTCCTGGTTACCTGTGCGTCATTCTGAGCGTTCGCTATTTTATAGTTCCACCTTGATTGACCTACCTGGACTCCGCCTCCCAGACAAGTCTTATATGCTGCATCCTATCATTGCCTCAGTGCCCTTTCGTGGTGTACCTGAGCGCATTCTGAGTCTCCCATTGTGATCCGTTCCTGGCTTTTTTTTCTGTAATTCGATCATCTGGAGATTGTCTAGATTCATGTTTATACAGAAACAAGACAAAAAGGGCGCCCAATAATATGATACAATTTGATAAACAGTTATATAAAAATGGTGCAGTAGCAACTCACATGTGTGATTGTCAGCAAGACAACAGCGGACAAATGCGCATTAGTAGAGATTAACCTCGTGTCCGTTTGGGTAGCTCCAATGCTGGAATACAGGAAAATGTCAAATAAGTGGCTCCACTGATAAAAAAAAAGTGTTTTATTAAAATATAATTAGATCAAAATAAACCCAATTATTCTAAAGCGTTTTATGGCTATAAACGCTGCTTTATTAAAGACGATAATCAAATTGATTTATTTCAGTATATGGTGTATCATTTGGGAGAACGAAATCTTAAGGTGCTGCTATCACGGTGCCCGTGATCCCTCTCTGTCACTCTCGCTTGTGGTGTGCTCTGATTGGCTGAGTCTGTTTGGCCCGCCCCTGGTGACCTTTTTATGCCGGGCCATTGACACCTGTCAGGTGCCCTTTTGTGGTATTCCAGAGCCAGTGTTGCTATTGCTGTGTTCGTGCTTTCCTGATTCCTGTGTACTGATTTGGCCTGTCTTGACTACGTTCTTGTGTTCCTGCTCCGTGATCCGACCTGGCTTGGCTGACGTTCCTGCTCATGACTGTTCTGGCTTGTCTGAGAACCACCTCCGTGTACCGACCCGGCCTGGCTGACTTCCTGCTCCGTGACCTGAACCGGCCTGTTCCTGAGACCTGCTTGTTCCTGCTTCCTGCTGCTAGTGTCGTCGTGTCGACATTCTGACTTCCGCTGGGCTCGCTTACCGGGCTGATCATTTGCCTCTGTAACTCCTGCAGAGTTGTGCCTCCAGTGCTGAGTCTCCGTTATCTTTTGCAGAGCTGTGCTTCCGTTGCCGAGCCTTACCTGACACTTGCAGAGCACATTCCATGATTGCTGAGCCTTCGATTCTTGAGCTGCTTAACCATTGCAGTGCTGCCATTTCGTTATCTGAGCCTTCATGTAACTTGCTGAGCCTATACTGTTTGGTCGCTGCTTCTGAAGAGCCAGCCACGTTACAAGTCTGGTCTAGACGGCGGCTCATCCTTCCATCAGCAGAGTAGTCGATATTATGTTACCGCGCCCGTGAGAGGCGCTATTGGCTCTTGCAGGTTGTCTCCGGTATACGCCCGTGGGGGCTATTGGCTCATATACTTGCAGCACAGAGTGGTCTCCGTTAATATGCCCGTGGGGGCTATTGGCTCATATAATTGCAGCACAGAGTAGTCTCCGTTGTTACGCCCGTGGGGCTACTGGCTCAAGCTCTTGCAGGTTGTCTCCGGTATACGCCCGTGGGGGCTACTGGCTCAAGTCTATCCCATGCAGTTGGTCTCTGTTATTACGCCCGTGGGGGCTATTGGCAAGCTCTTGCATTGTAGCAGTCTCCGTTGTTACGCCCGTGGGGGCTATCGACTCAAGCACTTGCAGATTAAGTTGTCTCCTTTGCTATGCCCGTTGGGGCTATTCACTGCAACTTCTCTGCAGATTCTACCACTACTCAGTACTGGCTGCAGCATTCTAACCTTAAGAACTTTCACTAATAGCTGCTTGATCACCATCTTGGGTGTGCCAAACAGAGACTGACTGAGCATTGTATTTAACCATTCATATCCTTGCTACTGTGTACCTATCCTGAGATAGTATATGTGATACTTATGCTTCTGTACACTTGACCTGTGATAGCATTTCATTCTTTTGATCGCTGTTATTTTTGTGTTGCCTGTAGAGGGCGTTCTTTACTCTTTATTTTTTTTAAATAAAACTGTGTTTTATTCTACCTGCTGATCTGAGTGTCTTAAAAAAACGTTACAGCTGCCCACTGTGAATTTGTTGCAGAGAGGCTGATTTGGAGCAGCTAATAATAATTGCCTTCAAGTTCGTTGGCTGTTTACCACATAAGTGGCTAAGTGGCAACTACTTCTGTGAGTATAATTCACTATGGTGTGCTAGTGGAGGTTACAGTGCTATTTTGATTCAACACAAGGGGTGCCTCCCGTTTGCTCTTTTGTCTCACTATTAATTTCCTATATATTAATATTTAGAACCTCCGATTCTGGCTTGTAAAAGGATGGAGAACTCATCTAACTAAGTTAGTTTGCAATGACTTAAGGCCAGAGATAAGAGGATCTTTCTGAATGGTATTAAGGATGGACTCCAGAGATGACAAAGAGGATTGGCGAGAAAGGAAAGCCCTGTCTGGTGGGACGTTGCTTATATTGAATTGGTCCGACAGGGTGCTGTTGTTACAGCTTACCTTGGTTTCAGTGTCATCTGCAGACGCGAGGCTTCAAGCATGCAGCAGGCCTCTGTTTTATGTGTTTGCTTCCTGTAGTCTCCTCCTACCTACTTTCTCCCTCTGAGCTGCTCCTCCTACCTACTTCCTGTGGAGGGGATTAAAGGGCAGAATGAGTCCTGACTCACTTGCCCTTGAGTTGTTGTACAATACAGTTCTGTTTCCCTTGGGCTCTGTGTATGACCTGGCTTGTCTGACCATCCATTCTGGTGCTGACCTGTGGCTGTGTCTGACTACTCTTTTGCCTGCTCCCATTGTGTAGTGGACACCCAATCTGGTGCGGCCCTGAGGCTCTGGATGACTACCTGAACTGTGTATGACCCAGCCTGTCTGTCCATTCATTCTGGTGTTGACCTGTGTCTCTGTCTGACTATTCTCCTTGTGCATTCCTATTTGGCTTAGACATCCTTTCTGGAGCAAACCTGTGGCTCTGGCTGACTACCTGCTTCGTGTATGACCTGGCTTGTCTGACTACCCACTCTGGTATTGACCTGGGGCTCTGTCCACTGCGCATCCAGCGTACCATCGCTTCAGTGAATATCCTATCTGGTGCAAACCTGTGGCTTTGGCTCACTACCCGCTCCGTGTATCACCCGGCTTTTCTAACTATCCTTTCTGGTGCTGACTAGGGGGCTCTGTCCGTTTCCTCCGTGTGTTGGTCCCCGCTCCACAGACACCCATCCTAGTGCAGACCTGGGGATCTATCAGACTCTTAGGCTGACTGCAGGCTGAGTCAGTGCTAGTCCTTTGGGGGTTCCAAATTACCTTGAGGCTCCAGTGGGCTGAGGCCTAGTCTCAGACAGTGTGGTGGATCTATTGGCGGACTGCTATTTCTGATACAGTGCTTGCCTCTTTGATCACCCTCTGTGTGTTATCTGTTTACGTGCATTACTGTTATTATTCTAATAAAAGATTGTTTTACTTTACTGTACTGACTCCTGGTTTATTCCTGGGATCCGTGACGTCCGTTGACTGATATTTAAGAAAAGGTTAGAATACATGTTTTGGATACCTATTAGCATATGAGGCCTAAACTGATATGATTTGATAAGACCAATGGACCCTGTTGAACGCCTACTCTGCATCAGTGGAAAGAAAAACAGCTTGTGACTGAACAATGGGAGAGGGAAATAGCCGTGGCAATGTTATGTCTGACCTCTCTTCCCGGTACAAAGCCTCCTTGGTCTGGATGTATAAGCCTAGATAGATGTGGTCTTAGCTGAGAAGCTAGAGTTTTCGAGAATATTTTTAGATCCACATTGAGCAGAGAAATAGGACAATAGTTACCACATATTGAGGGGTCCTTGTTAGGTTTAGGGATAACTGTGATGTGAGCCTCAAGATTTTGTCTTGGGAAGGGGTTCCCTCAAGGACGGAGTAAAAAGAACAACACGTGAAGGGAATAAGTGAAGGATCAAAGGATCTATAGCAGCTGATAGGGAATCCTTCTCGTCCAGGACTTTTCCAGCTAGCCACTGACTTTATCTCCCTCTTGAGTTCAATTTCTGAGATAGTTTGGTATGTTTGGGTGGTACATCCTGTGTGATAGCATGACATCTTTCTAACTGTAAGTAATCATATATTTTCAGGATCCATTCTGTCACAGTTGGAGGTCAGGAAGATTTCCAGTGAAGGCGATGTTAAGAAGGGACCGAGTTGGATGAGTTATTTTCTTGGGTATGACAGGTGCTGGTGGGTGGTGAAAGGAAAATAGTAAAGCTAGGGGGTTTTGTGGCATATTGGTGCCAAATGCTGCATTAATATGTCTGCGGACCTCAGTCCATAAATGTGTAATTAGAGGGCAAGACCACCATAAGTGGGACATTGTTCCTGGCTCTGCTTTACCTCTCCACCAGGAAGATGAAGAGTTGAGGAAAATCCGAGAGAGAAGAGAGGGTTTTCTAAACCAATGAGTGAAGAGTTCGTAATTCATCTCTTTGTGTTAGGCACATGGGGCAATTTTGCAGTTAAGTTTAAAAACTGAAGACCATTGACAGACGTCTTTGTTGATTGAGAGTTCTCATCTCTATCCCATTTAGTCAGAAATGATGGTTTTGAGGTTTGAGGTGTAGATATTAATAGGTTGTAGCAATATGACATAGGGCATTTAGAGAGAGTATGGTAGGATATATATTCCTCAAAAGGAGTGAGGATTCTGTCTTGGAAATCTTTGTCTAAACATCCTTTCAGCCAATGTCTAATTTGCAGTTGATAGAGCCATGGAACAGTGCAAATTGCTGTGTTACTAGGGGTATAGTCATCTGTACGAAGTATTGTGATAGAGAGCGTAATATATCATGAACGGTGGTCTTGAGCTTTTTGAAAAAGGCGTCTTTGAGTCCCGGGGAAAAATCTGGGTTACCAACCAAAGACTAGGGATGGGCAAAATATTTTGCCTCAAACTGAAATCGGCGAATAATGGCACTTCATGCTTAGCGAATAATTTCGGACGAAAAGTGCAGTTTTTCCAATTTTCACGCTTTTTTCGCCTAGCTCATTCCATTGATATCAATGGGAACATTGAATATACACACAACATATAACAAATATTATTTTATTTCCCAAAGCCATAGTATAAAAGGGGCATGAGGGTGCCTGTGTTGGTGGGGTGTGGAGAAAAGTTGAACAGGGAATTTTTTTGGGGGGGGTTGTTTACTGGGATTGGGGGGGGCAGTTAATAAAAAATTAATCCTAAATACAGTCACCCCCCCATAAGACATGGTATAAAAGGGGTTGGAGGAGGATGCCTGTGTTGGTGGGTGGAGTCTGGGGAATAAATCAGTTGAACGGGAACTTTGTTTTGGGGGGTTCTTGACTGGTATTTGGGGGGACAGTTAATAAAAAAATAAATAACTAAAATAATTTATATGTTAAGTGATAGAGCCAGGAGCCCCCTGACATAAGCTGCCTCTAGGGTGGACTGATACTTGACTTGATAGAGTATTTTGTAGAGGATGATTTGTTGTTAGATGCCCAATCCCTAAGGAAATGTTGATTTGTAGGACTTAGACTTATTAGAGGTGCAAGCCCTGAGGAAACATTGATTTGTAGACCTAAGCTTGTTTGGCACAAGGCCCAATGAAACAATGATTTGTAGGACTTAGGCTTGTTAGAAACAAACCCTTCAAAATTGTTTATTTTTGAGGGGGACTATGCCAGCAGGTCATGTTGGCCATTGGCCACTGGCCATTGTCAAATGTCTTCCTGCTGAGCCAATAATGACGGAATTTCCAACTGCTGTTCTTGCTGCTGCTGAGATGTTTAAGCAGCAGGATGATTAGGCAGCTCAAAGGGAATGGGATCAACAACTTTATCCAAACACCAAGCCACCAGAAACCAAGTACTGCTGCTGTCACTATACCCCTTGTCCAGAACCCGCCAAGGACACATGACAACTTGCTGACTGTTTAATAGTAATGACAAACCCTCCCTGCCACCATCTTAACATATTCTGTGGGATGGAATCTCCACAGATGCCACTTGATGCCCTGGTTGCAATTTTCCTCCACCACACTGACATGTGTGGTCAGAGCACCACACAGTGTGCAATGGGTGGAGATTAACTACCATATCCTAACATTAACAGAGTGGCTATCATTTGGCGGAGGAGGTAACTATGAATGAGGCGGATTGTCAGAAGATGCAGTTACCCTTTAGGAAGAAGGTGATGGCAAGCTAGTTGTTTCACTCATCCTTCTCTTTGATCTCTGCCTCACCTCTTGTTTCTTTACTGTAGAGTCAGAGGGTACAGCAAAACTTGATTTCTGTGGTGGGTGTTTGGCTTTAACATATTTGACGTAAATGTCATGGTGTCTGTGTTTCATGTGTGATATCAGGGCACTTGTGCCAAGGTGTGTTCCCTCCTTTCCTCTTCTGACTTGTCACAAATTGTGCACAGTGCCATTGATGACTGTGGGAGAAAAATAATCCCACATCCACGACTTTAGGAAGGAGGGAAAAGGTGGAACAGGCTGAGAAGAATTGCCTCTTTCTTCTTGTCTTCCACATTCCCCTTCACTGTCTGTGGCAGCGGATAATGTTGCTCTGTTGCTGATACTGCCTCAGATTCAACACTGCAACTAGGACCAGGATTATTGCTACTGTTGGCAGGTGGAACCTGTCCTAGTCCTACATCGCTTGTTGACCCCATTCCCACTGTGTCCACGGTGGTCTGTGACACACTAGCCTGCTCCTCAGCATCCTGCTGACCTTTCATCTCAGCATCAGAAGGAATTAGAGCAGTTGCAAATTCCTCTAATTCCAAAATCTTACTGCTAGTGGTGGTGGTGATACCCTCCTCATCCCTGTCTCCCATCCCTTCTCAGTTTCTGCTAAAAGGCCATCAATGTCTCTTCCACCACAGCTTCTCCCACATCATCATCATCAGATGCATATGTCCCATTATACACAGCTCTTACCTAACATTACTATATTCATATGTCCCATTATACACAGCTCTTACCTAACTTTACTATATTCATATGTCCCATTATACACAGCTCTTACCTAACACTACTATATCCATACATCACATCATACACATCTCTTACCTAACACTACTATATCCATATGGTGTATTCTACACAACTCTTACCTAACACTACTATATCCATATAGTGTATTATACACAACTCTTACCTAACACTACTATATCCATATGGCCTATCATACACTACTCTTACCTAACACTACTATATCCATATACATTACTATATCCATATAGCCCATTATACACATCTTGCCTAACACTTCTATATCCATATGTCCCATTATATACATTTTACCTAACACTACTATATCCATATTTCCCATTATACACAACTCTTACCTAACACTACTATATCCATATGTCCCATTATATACATTTTACCTAACACTACTATATCCATATGTCCCATTATACACATCTCTTACCTAACACTACTATATCCATATGTCCCATTATATACATTTTACCTAACACTACTATATCCATATGTCCCATTATACACATCTCTTACCTAACACTACCATATTCATATATCCCATTATACACATCTCTTACCTAACACTACTATATCCATAGCCTTTTGTCCCATTATACACAACTCTTACCTAACACTACTATATCCATATAGCCCATTATACACATCTTACCTAACACTACTATATCCATATGTCCCATTATACACAACTCTTATCTAACACTACCATATCCATATGTCCCATTATACACCTCTTACCTAACACTACTATATCCATATGTCCCATTATACACAACTCTTATCTAACACTACCATATCCATATGTCCCAATATACACAACTCTTACCTAACACTACCATATCTATATGTCTCATTATACACATCTTACCTAACACTACTATATCCATATGTCCCATTATATACATTTTTCCTAACACTACTATATCCAAATATCCCATTATACACAACTCTTACCTAACACTACTATATTCATATATCCCATTATACACATCTCTTACCTAACACTACTATATCCATAGCCTTTTGTCCCATTATACACAACTCTTACCTAACACTACTATATCCATATGTCCCATTATACACAACTCTTACCTAATACAACTATATCTATAGGTCCCATTATACAAATCTCTTACCTGACACTACTATATCCATATATCCATTTATATACATTTTACCAAACATTACTATATCCATATATCTCATTTTATACATTTTCCCTAAAACTACTATATTCAAATATCCCATTATGCACATCTCTTACCTAACACTACCATATCCATATGTCCCGTTATACACAACTCGAATGTAACTCTACTATATCCATATATCACATTATAAACAGCTCTTACCTGACACTTCTATATCCATATATCCCATTATATATTTTTTACCTAACATCACAATATCCATATGTCCCATTATACACAACTCTGACCTAACACTACTATATCCATACATCACATTATACACATCTCTTACCTAACACTACTATATTCATATGTCCCATTATATGCATTTTACCTAACAGTACTATACCCATATATCCCATTGTACACAACTCTTACCTAACACTACTATATCCATATTTCACATTATAAACATCTTGTACCTAACACTACTATATACATATATCCCACTATATACATTTTATCTAACACTACTATATCCATATGTCCCATTATATCCATTTTACCTAGCATTACTATATCCATATATCCCATTATACACATCACTTACCTAACACTAATATATACATATATCCTATTATATACATTTTACCTAACACTACTATATCCATATATCCCATTATATACATTTTACCTAACACTACTATATCCATATGGTGTATTCTACACAACTCTTACCTAACACTACTATATCCATATAGTGTATTATACACAACTCTTACCTAACACTACTATATCCATATGGCCTATCATACACTACTCTTACCTAACACTACTATATCCATATACATTACTATATCCATATAGCCCATTATACACATCTTGCCTAACACTTCTATATCCATATGTCCCATTATATACATTTTACCTAACACTACTATATCCATATTTCCCATTATACACAACTCTTACCTAACACTACTATATCCATATGTCCCATTATATACATTTTACCTAACACTACTATATCCATATGTCCCATTATACACATCTCTTACCTAACACTACCATATTCATATATCCCATTATACACATCTCTTACCTAACACTACTATATCCATAGCCTTTTGTCCCATTATACACAACTCTTACCTAACACTACTATATCCATATAGCCCATTATACACATCTTACCTAACACTACTATATCCATATGTCCCATTATACACAACTCTTATCTAACACTACCATATCCATATGTCCCATTATACACCTCTTACCTAACACTACTATATCCATATGTCCCATTATACACAACTCTTATCTAACACTACCATATCCATATGTCCCAATATACACAACTCTTACCTAACACTACCATATCTATATGTCTCATTATACACATCTTACCTAACACTACTATATCCATATGTCCCATTATATACATTTTTCCTAACACTACTATATCCAAATATCCCATTATACACAACTCTTACCTAACACTACTATATTCATATATCCCATTATACACATCTCTTACCTAACACTACTATATCCATAGCCTTTTGTCCCATTATACACAACTCTTACCTAACACTACTATATCCATATGTCCCATTATACACAACTCTTACCTAATACAACTATATCTATAGGTCCCATTATACAAATCTCTTACCTGACACTACTATATCCATATATCCATTTATATACATTTTACCAAACATTACTATATCCATATATCTCATTTTATACATTTTCCCTAAAACTACTATATTCAAATATCCCATTATGCACATCTCTTACCTAACACTACCATATCCATATGTCCCGTTATACACAACTCGAATGTAACTCTACTATATCCATATATCACATTATAAACAGCTCTTACCTGACACTTCTATATCCATATATCCCATTATATATTTTTTACCTAACATCACAATATCCATATGTCCCATTATACACAACTCTGACCTAACACTACTATATCCATACATCACATTATACACATCTCTTACCTAACACTACTATATTCATATGTCCCATTATATGCATTTTACCTAACAGTACTATACCCATATATCCCATTGTACACAACTCTTACCTAACACTACTATATCCATATTTCACATTATAAACATCTTGTACCTAACACTACTATATACATATATCCCACTATATACATTTTATCTAACACTACTATATCCATATGTCCCATTATATCCATTTTACCTAGCATTACTATATCCATATATCCCATTATACACATCACTTACCTAACACTAATATATACATATATCCTATTATATACATTTTACCTAACACTACTATATCCATATATCCCATTATATACATTTTACCTAACACTACTATATCCATATATCCCATTATATACATTTTACCTAACACTTCTATATCCATATGGTGTATTATACACAACTCTTACCTAACACTACTATATCCATATGGCCTATCATACACTACTCTTATCTAACACTACTATATCCATCAATCCATTGTCCTCCTCACTGTTACACAGATCAGTGCATCCATCCATTGTCCTCCTCTCTGTTACATTTTCATCACCTCCTCCAAATGGTGAGATGTCTGTAATAGAGTAGCAGCAGCACGTAGGGACTAGTGGTGGTGGTGATGATGATGGTAGAGATGCTGGTGTGGAAGAGACATTTTTTACCTTTTTATCCTAAACCAAGAAGGAATGGGAGACAGGGATGAGGATGGTCATCACCACCACCACCAACAGGGATCTTTTGGAATTTGTGGAATTTGCAGCTGCTCTAATTTCTGCTGCTGCTGAGTTGCAAGGTCTAGGCTAGTGTGCCACAGACCACCATGAATATAGTGGAACTGGGGGTCATCAAGTGATGCGGGACTAGGACAGGTTCCACTTGCCAGAAGCAATACTCCTAGTCCTAGTAGCAGTGTTTGTTCTGAGGCAGTAGCAGCAACAACAGCAACATTATTCTCTGCCCCAGCCAGTGAAGGGGAATGTGGAGGAGGAGAAGAAGAAAGAGGCTATTCTTCTCCACATTTTCCCTACCCCGTGTGGTTCTGGGTGTTGCTGTTGCTGTACCCCTGACTCTCCTCAAAGGCAACAAGAGGCGAGGTGGAAATCAAAGGGGAGTAAGAATAGAGAAACCCAGCCAGAGCCTGAAAGTTCAATGGCGAGGGAAATGTCTAGCTCACCACCGCCTTCTTTCTTCCCCATGGTAACTACATCTTCTGGTGATCCATCCTGTTCATCTTTGCCTCCCCCACCGGATTATAGCCATTCAGTAAATGTCAGGATGTGGCAGTTCGTGCCCACCCTTTGCACACTGTGAGGTGCACTGACCACACATGCTAGTGTTGTGGAGGATAATCATAAGGAGGGCATAAAACAGCATCTGAGGAGATTCCGTCCCACAGAATATGCAGCCGGTGGCAGGGATGGTTCATCATTATTATTCAACTGTTTGCAAGTTGTCATGTGTCCTTAGGGCATAGTGACAGCAAAGGCTTTAAAAAAAACATGTGTGTGGGAGGCTTGTTTCTAACAAGCCTAAGTCCTATAAATGAATGTTTCCACAGGGTTTGGGCCTAACACAAGTCTAATCTCCAACAGCTTTCTGCTGGTGAAATGGCTTAATTGGTTAATGCACCAGCTGTAGAATCTGTTCAAACCACAAGGCCACAGGTTCTAGTCTCATCAAAGTGAGCTCAGCTTTTCACCCATCTGAGATAGATAAAATGAAGCCAGGACATACTTGAAAAAAAAAACGACTACTAGTGCAGTGCTTGGCACAGTGTGCAGTTCTGGGTAATAGACGCTGTACTACTACTGGGGTTCTGGGGTTTATATGGGCATTATTATTAGTCTGTGCATTCTCAATAAAGGTGGTTTTATTTCCTATATTTGTGTCTGTCCTTCTTTGCCTGACAACCGTGACAGTACATAAGGGCCATGAGTACTGAAGGTACAGACAGTCCACCTAATCAGAGCATCCTGACCAGGATGGATTCTCAAGATCAGAGAACTGATCAGTTGACTTTTGCTATGCAGACACTGCTAAATCGCACAGCGCACCTCAATTGTTTGGCTCAGCAACCAGTGGTGTCCCCTGTGCCTGCACCGGTTGTTCCTGTTACTTCTGAGGCTGGCATGTCCAGAGGGTTGTCTGGCTCTGCTCCCTTACCTTCATGATATGATGGGGAACCTACACTCTGCCGAGGGTTCCTCAATCAGCTGGGAATTTTTTTGGAAATGGTACCTCATGCATTCCCTACTGAACGCAGTAAGGTGGGACTCCTGATTGCTCTCCTATCAGGCAAAGCACTGGCCTTGGCCAACCCACTCTGGAAGACGAAGAAGCCTGTAATTTATAATTTTACAGAATTTTTGGCCTTTTTTCAGAGAGTCTTTGATGTTCCTGGGCGCACAACCTCTGCTGCCAAACTCTTATGACCATACGGCAAGCCACACGTACAGCAGCTGAGTACATGATTGAGTTCTGTACTCTGGCAGCGGAGGTAGAATGGAACAACAAGACACTAGTAGCCACATTCTCCACTAGTAGCCGCATTCTCTCAAGGGCTGAGCGATTCTATCAAGGATGAGATGGCAGCCCGTGAGTTGCCGGGTGACCTGGAAGAGTTGATTTCAGTCACCATTTTGCTAGATACCAGACTTTGTGAGAGACCTTCGTTCAAAGAAAACTTACATAAACCCTGGTCTCATCTGACTCCTAGCTTTCGAAGCCCACCCAGTCCTCCCTCACCTCCCATACCTCCAGGTTCTGACTCCGCAGTGGGGGAACCCATGCAGTTAGGCTTCACACGCCTTTCTGTGGAGGAGAGGGCCCTTCACAGAAGGAGGGGTCTTTGCTTATACTGCGGGGAGCCGGGTCACATGTTGCGTTCTTGTCCCATCCGGCCGGGAAACGCTTGCACCTAGAGTCATTTAGGGGACAGATCCTGGGTAGAATCTCACAGTCCCCAGAGACTTTTCAAGCCAGTCCCATTCTGGAGGTAGTGCTATCCTGGGCTAAATCATCAGCGGTGGCTCCTGTGTTACTGAATTCTGGGGCCTTGGGGTTTTTCATTGATGCAGATTTTGCGGCCAAGCACTCAATCCCTCTGTTGCCTCGTTCCGCTCCACTGACGATTGAAGCCATTGACGGAAGACCCCTACAACCTTCACATGTTAGGTATGAGGCTTACCCCTTGTCTCTAAGCGTAGGGGCTCTCTATGTAGAGACACAGCCGTTTCAAGTCATTCATTCTCCCCACTATGCTATCATTCTTGGTTTTCCCTGATTACAGATTCACAACCTAAGAATTGATTGGCAAACTTGTGATATTTTATCTTGGTCCTTCCAGTTTACTAAGTCTTGTCTCCTGCAGCCTACGAGACTATTGTGTACCTCTGCCTCTTTACCTTGTGAGTACCAGTCATTCAAAGAGGTATTTAATAAGGTAGAGGCCAGTACATTGCCGCCACATAGGACTTATGATTGTTGATCTAGTACCAGAGGTCAGATCTTCTAGGCGTCATTTGTATCCTTTGTCGGTGGAGGAGAATAAGGCCATGGAGGAGTATGTGGCGGACGCCCTAACTAGGGGCATTATACATAAATCATCTTCCCCTGTGGGCACAGGCTTCTATTTTGTGTAAAAGAAGGATGGAGAGCTTAGACCATGCATTAATTTCTGGGGCCTGACCAAACTAATGGCAAAGAATGCCTATCCCATTTCGTTGATCATGGAGTTATTTGATCGTATCAAGGGCTCAACTGTATTTACTAAGCTTGACTTGAGGGCCGCGTACAATCTTCTCAGAATAAAAGAAGGCCATGAACGGAAGACAGCTTTTAACACCCAGAGCGTTCCACTATGAGTACTTGGTGATGCCCTTCAGATTATGCAACGCTCCAGCTGTCTTCCAAGAATTCAATAACGATGTCTTGAGAGATTTGCTGCAGGAATGTGTTGTAGTCCACTTGGACGACATTCTCATCCATTCTCCGTCCTTGGAGGAACATTGGGCAGACGTATCCATGGTTCTACAACTACTAAGAGAGAACAAATTGTTCTGCAAACTGGAGAAATGTGACCTTCTTGGGATACGTGATATCCTTCTCTGGTCTAGCTATGGACCCACAGAAACTTTCTGCCGTCTTGCAGTTGCTGCTTCCTATGGGTTTGCAATCCATACAGAGGTTCTTGGGCTTCACAAATGACTACAGAAAGTTCATACGAAACTTCTCCACAGTAGTGACTCAGAAGGGTGCTAATCCTTCAGACTGGGCACCTGAAGCCCTGCAGGCATTCGAGGACTTGAAGTCCGCTTTTGTGAAAGCTCCAGTATTGTCCCACCAGATGCTTTGCTGTCTCAGCGTGCGGCTCCCAGCAAAGCATTGCTTCCGTGCGGGTTCTTCTCTAAAAAATTGTCAAATAGTTGCTTGCCATAATCCTTGCCCTCAAGGAGTGGTGATATCTATTGGTGGGGGCGACTGTTCTCATCCTAATATTGACGGATCACAAGAATCTGACACACCTGTCTGAAGACAGATGGGCCTTATTCTTCTCGAGGTTTAATTCTGTGGTTTCCCACCTCCCTGGTAAAAAAAATATTATAGAAGATGCTCTATCACGTCAATTTGGGGCAGAGTCCCAGGAGGAGTGTCCTCCGGTGCCTGTCATTCCTCCCAACCTCATTTTGGCTATGATACGTACAAGTAGTACATCTCCATTGGGTGAGGAGATATTGGCTGCTCAAGCTTCCACTCTGGCAGAGAAACCTAATGGGAGATGTTTTTTGCTCGAGCCTCTACATACCAGATTGCTAGAGACGTACCATTCCTCAAAGACTGCAGGGCACATTAGGAGAGATCAACTCATATGGTCAATTTAGACTGTTTTGGTGGCCCAGCCTGAGAGAGGATTGTTCCGCATTCGTTTCTGCATGTTCTACTTGTGCATAGACGAAGACTCCCAGACACCTCCCGGTGGTTCTCCTTCAGCCCATCCCTAATGGGGGGCGTCCATGGTCGCATTTATCCATTGACTTTATGGTAGAATTATCAGTATCTGAGGGCTACACGGTCATCCTCATGATTGTGGATAGATTTTTGAAGATGGCTCATTTTGGGCCATTAAAGGGACTACCCTCTTCTAAGGAGTTGGCTGAAATATTTGCCAAAGAGGTGGTTCGTCTCCATGGTATACCCAAAGTGGTGGTCTCACATCGTGGGAGCCAGTTTGTGTCTCGATTTTGGAGAGCCTTCTGTGGACAGATGGGTATCCAGCTCTCATTCTCCGCGGCCTACCATCCTCAGTCTAACAGTGCTGCAGAAAGGTCTAATCAAGCATTGGAACAGTTCCTCCATTGGTTAATTTCCGACCATCATCATAATTGGGCGAACCTGTTACCATGGGCCGAGTTTGCCAGAAATAGTGCAGTCAATTACTCCTCTCGGAACTCCCCGTTTCTGATTATTATGGGTTTCTGATTAATTATGGGTTCCAGCCTTCACTTCTGCTGGAGTCTTTCGATGCTCAGAATATTGCTGATCTGCTGGAGCACTTAAGGGTGCTCCACTCCTCAGAGACACGCAGACCGTAGATGTTTACCAGATCCTGTTTTTCAGGTGGGAGAGAGAGTGTGGTTGTTGTCCCGTAACCTCCATCTCCAGGTGCCTTGTAAAAAGCTGGCTCCTTATCTTGTAGGCCCCTTTCGGGTTCCCTGCCAATATGAGCATTTCCAGTGTGTTTCATGTGTCCCTGCTTAAACCTCTGGTCTGCAACTGTCACACTTCTACCATTGTGCGTCCTAGACCTGTTAGAGTGGGTGACCATGAAGAATATGAGGTGCAAAATATCTTGGACACACGTACAGTCAGAGGTCAGGTATAATATCTGGTAGACTGGAAGGGGTATGGACCTGAGGAACACTCCTGGGTTGCCAAAAATAATTTACATGCACCTGCCCTTATTTGCAGTTTCCACTCCCGCTTCCCTGCTGGTGTGCACCCTACTCCTCGGGGGAGAGGTCATTAAGTGGGGGTACTATCACAGTATCACTAGGTGAGCCTATGTCTCCTGTGCTTCCTTCCCCTGGTGTGCTTGTGCGGCATGATGGACACTCATTTCCTCACATCTGACCTCACTAACTGGTGCTGTATGAGTGCTTGTTTTATAGGCAAGTGCTTATTTGCCTAATTGATTCCCGCCTTGCTGTGCTGCTATTTAATCTCCCTTGGGCCTATCTGTCATTGCCCTTACGTGGTGTTCCTGCTCGTATCTCTAGCATTCCGTTGTGACCTGTGCCTGACTCTGAATCCGCTCCGTGTATGACCCTGGCTTGTCTGACTACCCACATCGGTTCTGACCTGTGACTCTGGCTGACTACTCGCTCCATGTTGCCTCCGGTGTATCAGACCACCCACATCGGTTCCGAATTGTGTCTCTGGTTTACTACTTGCTCACTGTTGCCCTCGGTTTGTTTGACTACCCACATCAGTCCTGACCTGTGGCCTTGGTTGACTACTCTAGCCGTGCCTAACTCCTCTAGATGACCATACGCTTATGGGCCTCCGTGGTCTGGGCTTGCACTCTCTCCCAGTTTCCTCCGGTTACCTATTCCTGGTTGGGAGTTTCTGATACCAAGTATCCTGGTTCTTATCACTGCTAGAACCTCCAGCACATACCTCTGGTACAGTAGTGCAGTGCTTGGCTCAGTGTCCAGGTCTGCGCAGTAGACACTGTACTACTACTGGGGTTCTGGGGTTTATGTGGGTATTATTATTAGTCTGTGCATTCTCAATAAAGGTGGTTTTATTTCCTATATTTGTGTCTGTCCTTCTTTGCCTGACAACCGTGACATATGTCTACCAAACAGCAAGACAGGAGAGAGGGTATATGATAGAAACAGTCAAATACATGATGGGATTCAAGAAACTGTAGGAGGAATGTACATTTAAAAGGAGTAGAAATGTTAGGACAAGAGGTCATAGTCTAACACTAGAGGGAAAGAGGCTTAGGTGTAATGTAAGGACATTTAACTTCACTGAGATGGTGGCATAGAGGTGGAATAACCTACCAGCAGAAATGGTATAGGTTAATACAGTGAAGGAATGTATAAGGCATAAGGCTATCCTGAATATGAGAAAAGATGAAGGACCAAATAAGCTTTGAGGTTTTTACAATAACAAAAATGGGTAGACTAGATGGGCTGAATAGTCAGATTCTATGTTTCTATAGGTCATTATGTGTTGTTATATGGCTACCGGGGGATAAGGCTGTGGGGTTAGTACTTGGAGTTCTCTGGCTACCAGTGCTGTGGGACATAGCTGTGAAGTCAGTATGTGTGATACTGTGGCTTACAGTATAGTAGGAAAAGGCTGGAGGGGTTAGTATGTTTTGTTCTATGGTTACTGTGGGACAAGGCTGGGGGTCAGTATGTGTGGGTCTATGGCTACTGTAGGACAAGGCTGGGGGTCAGTATGTGTGGGTCTATGACTACTGTGGGACAAGGCTGGGGGTCAATATGTGTGGATCTATGGCTACTGTAGGACAAGGCTGGGGGTCAGTATGGGTGGGTCTATGACTACTGTGGGACAAGGCTGGGGGTCAGTATGTGTGGGTCTATGACTACTGTAGGACAAGGCTGGGGGTCAGTATGTGTGGGTCTATGGCTACTGTAGGACAAGGCTGGGGGTCAATATGTGTGGATCTATGGCTACTGTAGGACAAGGCTGGGGGTCAGTATGTGTGGGTCTATGACTACTGTAGGACAAGGCTGGAGGTCAGTATATGTGGGACTATGACTACTGTGGGACAAGGCTGGGGGGTCAGTATGTGTGGATCTATGACTACTGTAGGACAAGGCTGGGGGTCAGTATGTGTGGATCTATGACTACTGTAGGATAAGCCTGGGGGTCAGTATGCGAGGGTCTATGACTACTGTAGGACAAGGCTGGGGGTCAGTATGTGTGGGTCTATGACTACTGTAGGACAAGCCTGGGGGTCAGTATGTGTGGGTCTATGACTACTGTGGGACAAGGCTGGGGGGTCAGTATGTGTGGGTCTATGACTACTGTAGGACAAGGCTGGTGGTCAGTATGTGTGGTTCTATGACTACTGTAGGACAAGCCTGGGGGTCAGTATGTGTGGGTCTATGACTACTGTGGGACAAGGCTGGGGGTCAGTATGTGTGGGTCTATGGCTACTGTAGGACAAGGCTGGGGGTCAGTATGTGTGGGTCTATGACTACTGTGGGACAAGGCTGGGGGTCAATATGTGTGGATCTATGGCTACTGTAGGACAAGGCTGGGGGTCAGTATGGGTGGGTCTATGACTACTGTGGGACAAGGCTGGGGGTCAGTATGTGTGGGTCTATGACTACTGTAGGACAAGGCTGGGGGTCAGTATGTGTGGGTCTATGGCTACTGTAGGACAAGGCTGGGGGTCAATATGTGTGGATCTATGGCTACTGTAGGACAAGGCTGGGGGTCAGTATGTGTGGGTCTATGACTACTGTAGGACAAGGCTGGAGGTCAGTATATGTGGGACTATGACTACTGTGGGACAAGGCTGGGGGGTCAGTATGTGTGGATCTATGACTACTGTAGGACAAGGCTGGTGGTCAGTATGTGTGGTTCTATGACTACTGTAGGACAAGCCTGGGGGTCAGTATGTGTGGGTCTATGACTACTGTGGGACAAGGCTGGGGGGTCAGTATGTGTGGGTCTATGACTACTGTAGGACAAGGCTGGTGGTCAGTATGTGTGGTTCTATGACTACTGTAGGACAAGCCTGGGGGTCAGTATGTGTGGGTCTATGACTACTGTGGGACAAGGCTGGGGGTCAGTATGTGTGGGTCTATGACTACTGTAGGACAAGGCTGGTGGTCAGTATGTGTGGTTCTATGACTACTGTAGGACAAGCCTGGGGGTCAGTATGTGTGGGTCTATGACTACTGTGGGACAAGGCTGGGGGGTCAGTATGTGTGGATCTATGACTACTGTAGGACAAGGCTGGTGGTCAGTATGTGTGGTTCTATGACTACTGTAGGACAAGCCTGGGGGTCAGTATGTTTTGTTCTATGGCTACTGTAGGACAAGGCTGGGGGTCAGTACGGGTGGGTCTATGACTACTGTGGTACAAGGCTGGGGGGTCAGTATGTGTGGTTCTATGGTTACTGTGGGACAAGGCTGGGGGTCAGTATGTGTGGGTCTATGACTACTGTAGGACAAGGCTGGGGGTCAGTATGTTTTGTTCTATGGCTACTGTAGGACAAGGCTGTGGGTCAGTATGTGTGGGTCTATGTCTACTGTAGGACAAGGCTGGAGGGGTTAGTATGTGTGGTTCAACAGATACCAGTGGAACAAGACTGGGGGTCAGTTTGTGTTGTTCTGCTGGTACTAGTGGGACAAGGCTGGCGGGCGGGGGTTAGTATGTGTGATCCTGTGGATACCAGTGGGAGGTCCGTGCTGTCAGTAGCTTTCTCTCTCTCTTTCCTAGCACAGACTGACAAAGAGGAATCCTGACACTTTCTACGTGGTGGGAATGCGTGAGGGGACTTTGTAAATAATTGATTTTAATTTGCAGAAAAAGCGCTAAAATTACACTCCAAAATTTTCACCCATCCCTCTATTAAGAGAGATCATAAGTGCGGGAAACGAGTGGGATTAGTGCACAGGGTATATTTATCAATGCATTTGCCTGGATATTAATATTTATAAGCTTTGCACAATTGCATGCTGCCAACATCACATCCCACACAATATTGATTCATGTCTAATTAAGTAAAAAGCAAGATTTAAGAACATTTCTTTAACACTTCAATAACTTGTTTTTACTTTACAGCTAGAAGTGACTAAAATGATTTTATACATTTGTTTTCCACCCAAAAGAGGCTGTTTAACGACACACAAAATATATCTTGTGTAACAGCCATTTTGGGACAACGTTTCATTTACCAAAAAAAAAGTTTAATTTACTTTAAGATGATATTCATAGAATCTGATGGCAGATAAGAACTATTCGGCCCATCTAGTCGCCCATTTTCCTACTGTAAAAAAAAAATAAAAAAAAATACCTCAAACCTTTTTTGGCCCTTGGTCTTTTCTTATGTTAAGGACAGCTTTATACCTATCTCCCATACATGCTTACATTCCTTTATTGTATTAACTTCTACCACTTCTGCTGGTAGGCTATTCCACTTATTTACTACCCTCTCAGTGACGTAAAACTTTCTTGCATTACATCTAAACCTGTATCCCTATAGTTTTAGACCATGGCCTCTTGTCCTAACATTTATACCCCATTGAAATGCAATTCCTTCCTGCACTTTGTTGAATCCCTTCATGTATGTGAATGTGTCAATCATATCCCCTCTCTCTCTTCTCTCCTCCAAGCTATACATGTTCAGATCCTTTAGTTTATCCTGATATTTCTTTTCCTGTAAACCAGTCACCATTTTAGTAGCCCTTCTCTGAATTCTCTCTAGATTATCTATATCCTTCTGGAGATGGGGACCCAGTACTGTACACAATACTCTAGAGTATCTATATCCTTCTGGAGATGGGGCCTCCAGTACTGTACACAATACTCTAGAGTATCTATATCCTTCTGGAGATGGGGCCTCCAGTACTGTACACAATACTCTAGAGTATCTATATCCTTCTGGAGATGGGGCCCCCAGTACTGTACACAATACTCTAGAGTATCTATATCCTTCTGGAGATGGGGTCTCCGGTACTGTACACAATACTCTATAGTATCTGTATCCTTCTGGAGATGGGGTCCCCAGCACTGTACACAATATTCTAGGTCTCCAGTACTGTACACAATATTCTAGGTCTCCAGTACTGTACACAATACTCTAGGTGAGGTCTAACTAGAGATCTGTAGAGTGGCAGGACCACTTCCCTTTTTCTGCTACTAATGTCCCTAGCTATACAACCCAGCACCCTGCTTGCATTCCCCACCGCTTTATTACATTGCCTGCCTACCTTTAAGTAATTAGAGATAATTACTCCCAAATCCCTTTCCTCTGTTGTCTCTGACAGTACAGTACCCTTAATAGTATATTTTTCCTTTGTATTTTTATGTCCCAAGTTCATTATTTTACATTTATCAACGTTAAACTGTATCTGTCACACTCTTGTCCTTCTAATTTATCTAAATCATTTGTCATTTGGCTTATTTCCCCTGGAATGTCTACCCTACTGCAGATCTTAGTATCATCTGCAAAAAGGCATACCTTACCTTGAAGACCTTTTGCAATATCACTAATAAAAATATCACTGCCCTCCCTTCCTTCTCCTCCAACCTACTGCCCTCCCTTCCTTCTCCTCCAATTCACTGCCCTCCCTTCCCTCTCCTTCAATTCACTGCCCTCCCTTCCTTCTCCTCCAATCTACTGCCCTCCCTTCCTTCTCCTCCAATTTACTGCCCTCCCTTCCTTCTCCTCCAATTCACTGCCCTCCCTTCCTTCTCCTCCAATCTACTGCCCTCCCTTCCTTCTACTCCAATTTACTGCCCTCCCTTCCTTCTCCTCCAATCTACTGTCCTCCCTTCCTTCTCCTCCAATTTACTGCCCTCCCTTCCTTCTACTTCAATTCACTGCCCTCCCTTCCTTCTCCTCCAATCTACTGCCCTCCCTTCCTTCTCCTCCAATTTACTGCCCTCCCTTCCTTCTCCTCCAATTCATTGCCCTCCCTTCCTTCTCCTCCAATCTACTGCCCTCCCTTCCTTCTCCTCCAATCTACTGCCCTCCCTTCCTTCTACTCCAATTTACTGCCCTCCCTTCCTTCTCCTTCAATTCACTGCACTACCTTCCTTCTACTCCAATTCACTGCACTACCTTCCTTCTCCTCCAATTTACTGCCCTCCCTTCCTTCTCCTCCAATTCATTGCCCTCCCTTCCTTCTCCTCCAATCTACTGCCCTCCCTTCCTTCTCCTCCAATCTACTGCCCTCCCTTCCTTCTACTCCAATTTACTGCCCTCCCTTCCTTCTCCTCCAATTCACTGCCCTCCCTTCCTTCTCCTCGAATTCACTGCACTACCTTCCTTCTACTCCAATTCACTGCACTACCTTCCTTCTCCTCCAATCTACTGCCCTCCCTTCCTTCTCCTCCAATCTACTGCCCTCCCTTCCTTCTCCTCCAATCTACTGCCCTCCCTTCCTTCTCCTTCAATTCACTGCCCTCCCTTCCTTCTACTCCAATTTACTGCCCTCCCTTCCTTCTCCTCCAATCTACTGCCCTCCCTTCCTTCTACTCCAATTTACTGCCCTCCCTTCCTTCTCCTCTAATTCACTGCCCTCCCTTCCTTCTCCTCCAATTCACTGCCCTCCCTTCCTTCTCCTCCAATCTACTGCCCTCCCTTCCTTCTCCTCCAATCTACTGCCCTCCCTTCCTTCTACTCCAATTTACTGCCCTCCCTTCCTTCTCCTCTAATTCACTGCCCTCCCTTCCTTCTCCTCCAATTCACTGCCCTCCCTTCCTTCTCCTCCAATCTACTGCCCTCCCTTCCTTCTCCTCCAATTCACTGGACTACCTTCCTTCTCCTCCAATTTACTGCCCTCCCTTCCTTCTCCTCTAATTCACTGCCCTCCCTTCCTTCTCCTCTAATTCAATGCCCTCCCTTCCTTCTCCTCCAGTTCACTTCCCTCCCTTCCATCTCCTCCAACCTACTGCCCTCCCTTCCTTCTATTCCAATTTACTCCCCTCCCTTCCTTCTCCTCCAATTCACTGCCCTCCCTTCCTTCTCCTCCAATTCACTGCACTACCTTTCTTCTCCTCCAATTCACTGCACTACCTCCCTTCTCCTCCAATCTACTGCCCTCCCTTCCTTCTCCTCCAATTCACTGCACTACCTTCCTTCTCCTCCAATTCACTGCACTACCTCCCTTCTCCTCCAATCTACTGCCCTCCCTTCCTTCTCCTCCAGTTCACTGCCCTCCCTTCCTTCTCCTCCAATTCACTGCACTACCTTCCTTCTCCTCCAATCTACTGCCCTCCCTTCCTTCTCCTCCAATTCATTGTCCTCCCTTCCTTTTCCTCCAATTCACTGCACTACCTTCCTTCTCCTCCAATTCACTGCCCTCCCTTCCTTCTCCTCCAATTCACTGCACTACCTTCCTTCTCCTCCAATTCACTGGACTACCTTCCTTCTCCTCCAATTTACTGCCCTCCCTTCCTTCTCCTCCAATTCACTGCACTACCTTCCTTCTCCTCCAATTTACTGCCCTCCCATTTCCTCTAACCCTCTACCCTCCATTCAATCTCCTCCAACCACTCCCCTCCTTTCCATCTCCTCCAGCCCACTCCCTTCCTTTCTTTTCTTCCAATCCACTGCCCTCCCTTCCACCTCCTCCACCCTGCTCCAATCCATTGTATCTCCTCATCCACCTCATCCATCTATCCCTTCTATTTCCTCTAATCTGCTTCCTTCCCTTCCGTCTCCCACAACCCACTCCTCTCCCTTCCATCTCCCCCAACCCACTCCTCTCCCTTTCCTTCCATTTCCCCCAACCCACTCCTCTCCCTTTCCTTCCATCTCCACAAACCCACTCCTCTCCCTTCCATCTCCTCCAGCTTGATCCTATCATTATGTGTACTCCAGCCTACTCCCCTCCCTTCCATCTCCTCCAACTCTCTTCCATCTCCTCCAACACACTCCCCTCCCTTCCATCTCCACCAATCTACTCCCCTCCCTTCCATCTCCTCCAATCTACTCACCTCCCTTCCACCTCCTCCAACCCACTCCCCTCCCTTCCATCTCCTCCAACCTACTCCCCTCCCTTCCATCTCCTCCAACCTACTCCCCTCCCTTCCTTCTCCTCCAATCTACTCCCCACCCTTCCATCTCCTCCAATCTACTCCCCTCCCTTCCATCTCCTCCAACTCTCTTCCATCTCCTCCAACACACTCCCCTCCCATCCATCTCCTCCAATCTACTCCCCATCCTTCCATCTCCTCCAATCTACTCCCCTCCCTTCCATCTCCTCCAACTCTCTTCCATCTCCTCCAACACACTCCCCTCCCTTCCATCTCCTCCAATCTACTCCCCACCCTTCCATCTCCTCCAATCTACTCCCCTCCCTTCCATCTCCTCCAATCTACTCCCCTCCCTTCCATCTCCTCCAACCTACTCCCCTCCCTTCCATCTCCTCCAACCCACTCCCCTCCCTTCCATCTCCTCCAACCTACTCCCCTCCCTTCCTTCTCCTCCAATCTACTCCCCACCCTTCCATCTCCTCCAATCTACTCCCCTCCCTTCCATCTCCTCCAACCTACTCCCCACCCTTCCATCTCCTCCAATCTACTCCCCTCCCTTCCATCTCCTATAATCTACTCCCCACCCTTCCATCTCCTCCAATCTACTCCCCTCCCTTCCTTCTCCTCCAATCTACTTCCCACCCTTCCTTCTCCTCCAATCTACTCCTCTCCCTTCCATCTCCTCCAATCTACTCCCCTCCCTTCCTTCTCCTCCAATTCACTGCACTACCTCCCTTCTCCTCCAATTCACTGCACTACCTCCCTTCTCCTCCAATTCACTGCACTACCTTCCTTATCCTCCAATTCACTGCCCTCCCTTCCTTCTCCTCCAATTCACTGCATTACCTTCCTTCTCCTCCAATTTACTGCCCTCCCATTTCCTCTAACCCTCTACCCTCCATTCAATCTCCTCCAACCACTCCCCTCCTTTCCATCTCCTCCAGCCCACTCCCTTCCTTTCTTTTCTTCCAATCCACTGCCCTCCCTTCCACCTCCTCCACCCTGCTCCAATCCATTGTATCTCCTCATCCACCTCATCCATCCATCCCTTCTATTTCCTCTAATCTGCTTCTTTCCCTTCCATTTCCTACAGCCCATTCCTCTCCCTTCCGTCTCCCCCAACCCACTCCTCTCCCCTCCCTTCCATCTCCTCCAACTCTCTTCCATCTTCTCCAACACACTCCCCTCCCTTCCATCCCCTCCAATCTACTCCCCACCCTTCCATCTCATCCAATCTACTCCCCTCCCTTCCATCTCCTCCAACCTACTCCCCTCCCTTCCATCTCCTCCAACCTACTCCCCTCCCTTCCATCTCCTCCAACCTACTCCCCTCCCTTCCTTCTCCTCCAATCTACTCCCCACCCTTCCATCTCCTCCAATCTACTCCCCTCCCTTTCATCTCCTCCAACCTACTCCCCTCCCTTCCATCTCCTCCAACCTACTCCCCACCCTTCCATCTCCTCCAATCTACTCCCCTCCCTTCCTTCTCCTCCAATCTACTCCCCTCCCTTTCATCTCCTCCAACCTACTCCCCTCCCTTCCATCTCCTCCAACCTACTCCCCTCCCTTCCATCTCCTCCAACCTACTCCCCCCCCTTCCTTCTCCTCCAATCTACTCCCCACCCTTCCATCTCCTCCAATCTACTCCCCTCCCTTCCATCTCCTCCAACCCACTCCTCTCCCTTCCATCTCCTCCAATCTACTCCCCTCCCTTCCATCTCCTCCAACCCACTCCCCTCCCTTCCATCTCCTCCAATCTACTCCCCTCCCTTCCATCTCCTCCAACCTACTCCCCTCCCTTCCTTCTCCTCCAATCTACTCCCCTCCCTTCCTTCTCCTCCAATCTACTCCCCTCCCTTCCATCTCCTCCAACCTACTCCCCTCCCTTCCTTCTCCTCCAATCTACTCCCCTCCCTTCCATCTCCTCCAACCTACTCCCCACCCTTCCATCTCCTCCAACCTACTCCCCTCCCTTCCTTCTCCTCCAATCTACTCCTCTCCCTTCCACCTCCTCCAACCTACTCCCCTCCCTTCCTTCTCCTCCAATCTACTCCCCACCCTTATCTCACACACAGTGTCATCACACACAGTCATCACACACAGTTATCACACACAGTCCTCACACACAGTTATCACACACAATCATCACACACAGTCATCACACACAGTTATCACACACAATCATCACACACAGTCCTCACACACAGTTATCACACACAATCATCACACACAGTCATCACACACAGTCCTCACACACAGTCCTCACACACAGTTATCACACACAATCATCACACACAATCATCACACACAGTCATCACACACAGTCCTCACACACAGTTATCACACACAGTTATCACACACAGTCCTCACACACAGTCCTCACACACAGTTATCACACACAGTCCTCACACACAGTTATCACACACAGTTATCACACACAGTCCTCACACACAGTTATCACACACAGTCCTCACACACAGTTATCACACACAGTCCTCACACACAGTTATCACACACAGTTATCACACACAGTTATCTCACACACAGTGTCATAACACACAGTTATCACACACAGTTATCTCACACAGTTATCACACACAGTTATCACACACAGTTATCACACACAGTTATCACACACAGTTATCACACAGTCCTCACACACAGTCCTCACACACAGTTATCACACACAGTTATCACACACAGTTATCTCACACACAGTTATCACACACAGTTATCTCACACACAGTCATCACACACAGTTATCACACACAGTTATCACACACAGTCATCACACACAGTTATCACACACAGTCATCACACACAGTGTCATCACACACAGTTATCACACACAGTTATCACACACAGTTATCACACACAGTTATCACACACAGTTATCTCACACAGTAAATGTACAATGGATACATTTAAGAGAAGATTAGATACATTTCTTTCAAAAGGGAACATACAGAGTTATACTGTTTATCAGTAGGCTGATCAGGAAGGTCTGATAAAGACTAATTTAATTGGTAGCAGGAAAGCTATAAAATTCTCAATTACTGGGGTATGAGGAGAAGGTTGAACTTGATGGACTTGTGTCTTTTTTCAATCTAATTTACTATGTTACTATGTTACAGTTATCACACACAATCATCACACACAGTTATCACACACAGTCATCACACACAGTCATCAAGCACATTAATCACACACAGTTATCACACACAGTCATCACACACAGTCATCAAGCACATTAATCACACACAGTTATCACACACAGTCATCACACACAGTAATCCAGTACATTCAACACACAAACTATCGGATATAGTTCCAACAAGGTTGATGTTTGAAGGAATTCTGGAAGGCTTTGAATTTCTGAGGGCCAGGCAGCTGCAAACCATTCTGAATTGAATATTGCTGCATAGCCCTGGGAAGCTGAAGCATCTGAGAAAACCACTGGAGAGGAAATATTCATGGTCCGAGGAAATATGGAGTGGCCGTTCCAGTGATTAAGAAATGAAGACCACATGGACAAATCAGATCTAGCATCTTCACCTATGAGGATGAAAGTGAACTCATCCTGGGCCGAAGGAAGGAGAGAGAGGTGGGAAATAAAGGATCTCCCTTGAGGAATGATGCGCGTACTGACATTTAAGTGACCTAACAAGGACTGTAATTCCTTCTTATTACATGAAGGACTGGTAAGGAATTTGTGAAGTATGGCTTGGATTCTTACTAGCTTGTCTGTAGGCAGGAAGGCTTATATTTTGACTGAGTTGAGGCAAATTCCTAGAAATTGAACAGAGGTAGCAGGGCCAGAGATTTTCTTGGCAGCAATGGGGACCTTCAACTCCTGAAAAACGGACATGAGATTGGACATACCGACTGGACGCTATGTGGGAGACTCTATGTTTAAAAAGTCGTCCAGGTAGTGAATCACATTAAAGCAGTGAGAACAAATGATCCAGTTAAGTAATTCAGCAAATCAGTCAAACAGTTTAGGACTGCTTTTCAGGCCAAATGGTAATCACACTGCAAAATAGTACAATTCATGCCATTTCATGCCCTGGAGATGCCATAGCGAAGGAGCTTGAAGGTATCTTCAATATCGATTTTGGACAACCAGCAACCTTTTCCTGCCATTCTCATCAGGGTCATGGCATCACTGATAGAATGATATTTGAGGCAGAATTCTTCTGACGGAATCAGAGAATTGACACTTGGTTGCTGGGATGAATGAGGGGCTGAGAAATCCACTATCAGGCGCTTTTTAAGAGAGAATTTCCTGGTGGCAATGCCCAGTGGATTAGCCCTCCGTACTGGAAAAGAGGGTGACTTGAATGGGCCGATGATGAAGCCTTTATCTAACTCTGATTTGAGGAGTGTGTCTACCAAACTCTGGCTCTAAAAGTGCAGACTGCAGGTTAGGGAGGTCTAATGAGACTGAATGGCATGCCAGGAGACCTGTGTGGAAACCCTCTTGCAAACCTGATATGATGAAGTTAGCTAATGTTCAGTCCGGATGAGTAGCAAGAAGAGACTGCAATAGGTTGAGATTGACTGAAGTTAGTCATTTATTGTGTCTCGGAATCCACGGGCAAATATCCCGGGAATGAGACCTACGGCAGAGAGAGCAAACATGAGCCATATGACATGCACTGAAAGAACATCCCCTAGAGTTAAAATTATTACATATAGGAGTATCTCCTAGATAATGGATCTTCTGGCCTAGTGTATCAACAGACTGCTGGGGGGAAGTGGGCATGTCTAGAGGGGAAGCTGCTGCTGAAACTACTGCTGAGGAGGTTGAGGGGCCACTGAGGTCAGCCACAGGGCATCGATTTTGAGTATAGTTTGCAGACTTGCAGAGCTGACAGACTGGTGCTTGTATACCGGTGAAGTGCCTGCAAAAAAGCTCATTATCCAGCAAGCTCCAACCTGTCCTGCAATTGAATTGGGCCAAGGCAGCCGCTGCCTTGGCAGAAAAGGTTCGGTGGTAACTGTAGAAGTGAAAACCTCCATACCTGTACCCTAGATCTACTATAAGGTACAGGTATTGGTCTAATTCTTGTCTGTGAAGTGGGCAGAAAGAACAAACAACATCTCTGAATACACTAAAAACCAAGACAAATTCTGGGATAGATAATTTTTTAGACAGCCTAGGATCTTTGGCCTTTAGTGTGACCGAAACTTCACCGCTGTTGATGGTGCGGTTTTCAGTCAGATCTTGGGTCGAGATGAGCAGCAAAACTAGATTAACATCTTTTCCTTCCAGAATATCCTTCCGGATATGAGAAGGAATCATGTGTGCTGGAGTAATTTGAAGGTGTGTCAGAAAGGTGGGGTTACCTTGCGGAGGGTTAGGCTGATATGGGGGCTGCCCTTCAGGTGGGAACCGGAAGTTATTCTCCAGAGCCCGGATCCTATTCTGCATTTCTGACATTGAGGTGGTAATATTGTACAACATCTGCGTCATGTTACTCAGTTGCACAGAATAATCTACAACATGCAGAGAAGCAGGAGTAGGGGGAGGGGTGTGACCCTGGGATGGGAACAGCAGTCTAAATAGTTCTACCTTCCTAGCAGTAGCTGGGTATGGGATGTGGTGCCGGGATAATTCGGTCGTTATTTTGGAGATAGTCCAGTCCGTAAAAGAGGGCTGAATGGAAGGGGTCTGCGCCCAAGGGAGGGGACTAGTGGTCCTCGGAGTAGCAGGATCTTCAGCCGGAATTATCTCTGGCTCCACTGATCCTTGAACTGTAGAGTCTTCCATCCTATAAAGAATAAAATACATTGTTAATAGTAAGACCTGTTGCCATGTGGATGTTAGTAGTATGCAGTATAGAATACTTCTGAGGATGGAGTCCTTATGAATAGGCCCATTCCCCTCTCAGCCCATTCCGCCCCAAAAACATCGTAATCAAAGGTGTGATTTGAACCAGAGGGAGATGAAACTGTCATCGATGGACCCATGAACCGTGTGCCCGGTGGCTGGCTAAAATGAGAAGTGAAAACCTATCCACGGGCCTGCGGCTGATACTGCTTGGCGGGGAGACAAGTCTCCTTCCCAGACGTAGCGTAGGTGCTCCATAAAACATGCTTGGCCATTGCCAGTGAAGTGATAATGTAGACATGTGTATCGAGCTTAAACTAACAAAGGACCCTCGTCACCAGCGATTGAGGGGAAACTAGTACTCTAAACACCTTATATGATTCAAACACCTTGACGACTTCGTTGATTGAGGTAGGTGGGGAGACAGATATGAACAAGTAGACTAATTAGGTTCTTTACCCTCAGCAATTGAGGGGAACCTAATGCCCTACGCACCTTGTCGGCCTCAGCTATTGAGGTAGGTGATTACCTTCGACCTCTTGACAGAAGGTAAGGTATGAAAACTAATATCCGGACACTGACTATCCTGCAATATGATGACACATGAACTAATTAATTACAAAATTGATGTGATAGTGATGTGGAATGAGAGGAACTGAAAACATGCTGTTGATTTATGATTACATAAAGGTAGATGCATAAAACGTACTGCTGAGTGCCTCGAGAGAGGTGAAAAGGAAGGTGCTGAAGTGGGCTGTACAGTTAGGCATACAGTAATAGCAAAATGTTCCTACTTACCTGATTATTTAAGGAGTAATTCAAAGAATAGCTGAAACGGAATAAATTGAATCAGGAAACCATAAGTAATTATAAGGTAGGACTAACAAACCACTTGAGGTGATCATAAAGGGGGGGGCTAAAACCTAGGTTAGAGAGAATAAAGGTGATTATAGATTGAGCAAGATCCATGACTGATACCTGAACAAGCCTGAAGAGGTTTGGACTGCAAGGAATAAGTTGGTCTGTAGAAGTAATGACAGGCCTGAGGAAGAGTGAACTGTACCCAAGACCCTCTTAACCTCCAATTGAACATATACCAGAAGGAATTAGAATAAAAAAAAAAAAAATTGACTTCTGACAAACTACTGAGAAAATGAGACACGTGGAGCCCAGTTCCTAAAACCTCCGAATTCATGGAGGCACGAAAATACTAACTTACAGGAATGATTATAGTAATAAGTATGGAGATACCAGGATTAAGGAAGCCGGGGGGCAGTCCAGTGCCAGATGTTGATACTGCAGACCTTGGCTTCCACAACTAATATATAAAACTTGACAGCTACTCCAATTATTGGATAACGTACAGCAATATCACTAGATGTCTAATAGAAAGCTAGCACTATGGTATATGCATTGTGAGGACAATATAATTAGAATAAAGCACAGCAGTCAGGGACTTGTGACACTTACTCCATAGTTGCAGTATAAATGGAACTGCAAATTCTGGTAGCGTGAATAGCATAGAACAAACTAATGAACGTCTGTTACATTGTAAATGTATGAGCATGCATCTAATACAGCAGATCCTAGGAGGAACGGGTTTGACAAGTGCATGATTACTCTGGAATTTGAATGAGATGCTCCGATCTATACTCAATAATTCACATCATTAGTTGTACAGATTAATGGCAACTAATTGAGACCATAGCATGGTTCTGATTAGCTGCATATAAGACTGCTTTTAGGCAGGGATGAATACTGGATTGTACTAACCTGCCACTTATACTGCCACATATGTCATGGAGAATGCGTGTTTTGCTCAACTCTTATACCGAATAAGTATATGGGAATCACTGGCATAAGATACATTAGGAAGACATGCAACATTCTTGATCAAAGCATACAGTGGTATTTAGTGGATAACAGGAGTGAAAATAATAATTGTAGTCAGGGTAATGCTTGTTAACCGGGTAGCCAGTGAACGTTCGGGTGGTGAGTAAGAAGCCGATGCTTCCGGATCGCGTAGTGATGATGACACTATGCGACCACGGGCCGGATCGGAATGCCTAAGGGTGCTGGATAAGAAAGGCAATGGAAGGTTAAGCAACAAGCATTCCAAATAATGGTTCTATAAAAAAACAAATGAAGAGTCCCAGCTGTCTGGATGAGCTGATACAGCTTTGGTGATACCTTCCCTTCGAGTGCGTGAGGGACCGGAAGCGACGGCAGGCTGGATGCAGGGAAGTTGCGGGTTTTATACCCTGCGGCCTCTCCCACAAATTCAGGTGAGCCTTCCACTTACATGAAATGATTCAACAAAGCGCAGGAGGAAAGTACATTTCAAAGGAGTAAAATGTTAGGACAAGAGGCCATAGTCTAAAACTAGAGGGGCACAGGTTTAGACTTAATGTAAGAAAGTTTTACTTCACTGAGAGGGTAGTAGATAAGTGGAATAGCAACCAGCAGAAGTGTTAGAGGTTAAACAATGAAGGAATTTAAGTATGCATGGGATAGGCATACGGCTGTCCTGAACATAAGGCAAGAACAAGGAACAAAAAAGGTTTGAGGTTTTTACAGTAGGAAAATGGGCGACTAGATGGGCCGAATGGTTCTTATCTGCCGTCAAATTCGCCAGATTTAAAGCATTGACAATTCTGGTTACCACGGTGATGGTTTTCCCAGGAATTGTCTCATTTTGCTGTTATACACAAAGCTATATGTTACTGTCCCCTGTAACATCACTAAGACTCAGCAGTCAGCCTGGATTTCTGTTCCTGTTCTCAGCCAGTAAAGGAGATAAATGCTGGTTCATAAAGTCACTTCATTCTTAATCTATCTGAATGTGCTGATCGATCGCTGAAGCTCTCCCGCACTTTACATAATGACTGATGGATGGAGCTTGTGGTTTGAGTGGGCAGAGGGAGGAAACGCTTGATGGTAGAACTATTGACTTCATTCTGTTTCATATTAAGGATTGTGCTGTCTATCGTTAGGTGACTTGGTAATCAGCTTATATTACTAAAAGAAAAATAGGCTCCTTACGAGAGAGGGGTGGAACAAATTGCTTTGCAATGCAATGGACACCACTTCAGTTCTTAAAAGGTTAACATGTGAATATTAGTATGGAAATAGTTATTGATAAATCTGTGACTATAATAAGTCACACTAAAATGGGAGGAAATGGGCGAGTGACCGGATTGTACATTAATGAATATTAAAAAGCAAAAAATTGTTAAAATCAATGTTAACCCATTGAGTGACAGAGGGGTACTCAATGCATTGCTTTGCAATGTGTTGTGTACTCCTCTGGCACTCAAAGGGTTAAATATCTCAATCAAACAAAGAAAAAACCCTTTGGGTCATTGGCAGAATCACACAAGCTTGATGTGAGAGTGGATAACATTATTTTGCCATTGTACAAATCATTGGTAAGACCTCACCTTGAGTATACAGTGCAGTTTTGGACACCGGTTCTGAAAAAGGATATACTAGAACTAGAGAGGGTACAGTGGAGAGCAACAAAATTAATTAAGGATATGGAGGACTTGACGTATGAGGAACGACTAGACAAACTTGGTTTATTTAATCTAGAGAAAAGACGACTAAGAGGAGACCTTATCACATTGTACAAGTATATGAGAGGGATCTCTGCGGTGAGCTATTTATTCCAAGGCCTGATCAGACGACCAGGGGACACCTCTTGAGATGAGAGGAAAGGAGGTTTAGACTTCAGCAGAGGAAGGGGTTTTTTATAGTGTTGAGCGAGCATGCTCGGCCGATGCTCGGATCGGCTCGAGCATCGCTCTGCTCGGCACATGGCGGTACTCGTCGAGTACCGCCATGTGCTCGCCCGCCATGTTCGGGTGGCGGGGATCTGTGCCGGAGGAGGCACAGATCTGAAGACGCTCCGCTGGACCACCAGGGACTGGAGGTACGGGGGCATTGCGGAGATGAAGGGGGCATTGCGGAGATGAAGGGGGACAGTGTGGAGATGAAGGGGGACATTGTGGAAGAGGGGCATAGAGGAGATGAAGGGGGACATTGTGGAAGAGGGGCATAGCGGAGATGAAGGGGGACATTGTGGAAGAGGGGCATAGCGGAGATGAAGGGGGACATTGTGGAAGAGGGGCATAGAGGAGATGAAGGGGGACATTGTGGAAGAGGGGCATAGCGGAGATGAAGGGGGACATTGTGGAAGAGGGGCATAGCGGAGATGAAGGGGGACATTGTGGAAGAGGGGCATAGACTCTATGCCCCTCTTCCACAATGTCCCCCTTCATCTCCGCTATGCCCCTCTTCCACAATGTCCCCCTTCATCTCCTCTATGCCCCTCTTCCACAATGTCCCCCTTCATCTCCGCTATGCCCCTCTTCCACAATGCCCCCCTTCATCTCCTCTATGCCATAGAGGAGATGAAGGGGGACATTGTGGAAGAGGGGCATAGCGGAGATGAAGGGGGACATTGTGGAAGAGGGGCATAGAGGAGATGAAGGGGGACATTGCGGAGATGAAGGGGGACATTGTGGAGATGAAGGGGGGCATTGACCAGGCACCCTCCCCTCATCAGAGCAGGGGGTGCCTGGTGTAATGCTCGTGTCGCCCCATTCAATTCAATGGGGCTCGGGTGCTCGGCCGAGCACTCGAGCCTCAGGGGGTGCTCGGTCAGAGCACCCGAGCACCCGAGCATCGGGGTGCTCGCTCAACACTAGTTTTTTACAGTAAGGTCTGTTAAATTGTGGAATTCCTTGCCCAAGGATGTGGTTATGGCAGATACAATGGATTCATTTAAGAGAGGATTAGATACATTTCTTTGAAAAGGGAATATATAGGGTACTGTATATTAGTAGGCAGATCAGGAATGTCTGATAAAGACAACTTATTTGGTAGCAGGAAAGCTATATAATTCTAATTTTTCTGGGTTATGAGGCAAAGGTTGAACTAGATGGACTTGTGTCTTTATTCAACCTAATGTACTATGTTACTATGTTACACTACTGACTTAATGGGGGGGGTACAAGTATAATATCGAGCACACACAGGTTCTGAAATTCCTTTCTTTTCTTTTTTTTTTTAACTGTTTTTATTGAAGGCATACATGTATATACTTCATTCAGCAAGGACAGTTAGAATGATGAGTTACCTTTTGAGTGGCGACGTGACAATCTTGCAGTGCATGAGAGAGCGAGATTGTCATGTTGCATACTCAGTGATCGTGCACATTACTTATACAGCCAGCTGGTGATTTGCTTCTGTCTGAGCCTTAAAAAATATACTGATAGCACTTAGTGAAAATCCTGTTGTTGTGAGATAATTATTATAATAGCCTGTTCTTAACGCTGCAGAAGGAGGCTGCCCTGGCAGGAAGGTAAGATAAAAAATTGTTAAGGCAGAAACGGAAGAAAATCACCTTCTGTTTGAGCCGTAACATATTTTATTTGTACCTTTCTGCCGGGGCAGCCTCCTTCTGCACTGTTAGGAACAAGCTATTATAATAATTATCTAACAACAACGGGAGATTCACTGACCAAGTGCTATCAGTATATTTTTTAAGGCTTAGATGGAAGCGAATCACTGGCTGGCTGTATAAGTAATGTGAGCGACCATTGACTATGAGACATGACAATCTCGTGCTTTCATGCACTGTGAGATTGTCATATCACTATTTTAATCCAGGCGACATACTTAAAGACATAAATGGTCGCACGCGAAAGAGCTTGCGACCTTTCAAAAGGATACCAAATGAAACAAAGCGGTGTGTATGGTCAAATGTGTCATTATCGACAAAATACATAAACACAACATGAATACCAGAACAAAAAGATGGCACAGACATGCATGCCCCCCACCATTTACAATTTCTGTTTTCAGCCCCAGAACGAACCAAACAAAAAAAAAAAAAAAAAAGGGGGTAACCCAGAGGTGGGGGGGGGGGAGGAAACACCCTCTCTCCGGGTCCAGCCCAACCCAGTACATACACTAACAGAGGGACAGCACACTGTGGATTCTGAATTTAAGCCAGCTATCGAATGCATCCAAGTATCAGAGTTGACAGAGTCAAACTAGGTTTTATCAAAGAAATCAAGCCACAGTCCCCAGTTCTCATCATATTTTGGTGGGCATCCCCTGTGGTTATAAATCAGACGATAGTGAGGGATATTTTGTTTTACAGTATTCAACCAATGGGAGTGGGAAGGAGAGGCAGGAGACAGCCACACAGTGGCCACAAATGAAATTGCTTTCTACATCTACTCTTGTCTAACATCAAGTCACTAAGCTACTTACACCAAAAAAGGCTTCCCTTAACCCCTTGAGTCGCAGAGCAATGCTTTGCATACCCCTGTTACACTCAAAGGGTTAACGTAACCTTATCACCATAGAATGAAAGACGCTGAAATGTATTAACATATTATGCATTCCTATAAATGTTTTGCTTTGGTGAGAAAGTGATAAAATCTTTCAAAATAAAAAGTGGCTAAGGGATTTCTGCCAATACATATATATATATATATATATATATATATATATATATATATATATATACACATACTGGCTGGATATTTAAAAAGCTATGAACCCAGTTCAATTTATAACTGACAGGAACTGGCTCAGCTGCTACAATTACAGAACTGCTGTCAGTGACTCGTCTCTCCCAGAGAAGGTAACAGAATAATGTGAATCTGACCACTGACCACAAAAATATTCCCTATTGACCTAGGGTCATCAGTTCATGTTATGGTGGCCAGTGGCAAATGTCTCAGTGTCATTGAGGCATTTGTGTTCTTGCTGCTGCTGAGTTTTGTAAGCAGAAGGATGATTAGGCAGCTCCAAGGGAATGGGATCAACAACAGCAGTGATATGGGTGATGATGATCATGTTTCCACTTGCAACTGCTAGCTCCAGTGATGCTCCTGAGACAGTAGCAGTACCACAACTAGCACCCGCCACTTCAGGTAAATGTGGAGAAAAGAAGAAGTTGGTCAATAAAGTTTCTACACCTACCCCTCCTCCAAAATCATGGGTGTGTTGTTGGAATAGTATTTTTTCCCTTGAGAGCAGAAAGGAACACTGTCTCTCATCAGCAACTGCAATGTGCACAGTGTATAGTAAATAAGGGACGGACAGGGAACAGTGGGCACATCTGCATTCACATCAAACACCTGGCATAAACGATATGACGCTTAGGGTCCTCAATGTGAAATCATCCCACCAGAGACCAAGTACTGCTGCTGTCACTATGCCCCTTGTCCACTCCCCGCTAAGGACACGTGACAACTTGCAGTTTTAATAGTATTGTTGAACCCTTCCTGCCCCAGTTTAGCATATTCTGCAGGATGGAATCTCCTCAGATGCCTCTTGATGTTCTTGTTACGAATATCCTCCACCACATTGCCATGTGTGGTCAGCACACGACACAGTGTGCAATGAATGGACAGGAACTGCCACATCCTGAAATCTACAGAATGGCTATCAGTTGCTGAGGGAGGTAACTATAAACGAGGTGGATCACCAGAAGATATAGTTGTATCTTCCCGCAGCCAGACCACAGAGCAAGAAGGTGATGTGAGCCAGATGTTTCACTTGCCATCAAACTTTCAGGCTCTCGCTGGGTTTCTCTATTCTTCCTCCTCTTCAATTTTTTTCTCACCTCTTTTTGCTATTGGGGAGAGTCAAGGGGTACAGCAACAGTGGTGCTCAATTTCTTTGGTGGGGATTTGGCTTTAACATGCTTCAGATAAAGGTCATGATGTCTGTGTCTCATATGTGTGATGACGGAGGTTGTGCCAAGGTGCATTCCCCCCTTTTCCCTTTTCATTGACTTGCCACAAATTGTACACAGTGCCTTTGGTGATGACTGCACTGTGCCTGTCCTAAGAGGAAAATAGTCCCACACCCAGGACCTCATGGGGGAAGGCAAAAGATGAGAAGAATGGCCTCTTCTTCTCTTCCACATTCCCCTTCACTGGCCGGGGCAGAGGATGAAGTTGCTGCTGTTGCTGTCTCAGTATCAGCACTATACCTAGGATCAGGACTATTACTGCTGGCAAGTGGAACTTGTCCTAGTCCCACATCACTATTGCTGCACCCCATTCCCGCTGTGTCCACAGTGGTCTGAAGCTCACAAGCCTGATCCTCATAATCCTGCTGCCCTTGCAACTCATCAGCAGCAGGAATTACAACAGCAGCAAACTCTGCAAACTCACCAATCTCAATGCTGGTGGTGGTAATACCCATCCACAAATCTGTCCCCTGTTCCTGATAGATTTGGGCTAAAAAGACCATTAATGTCTCTTCCACTGCAGCTGCTCCAACATCACTCTTGTCATCATCATCACCACCACCAGTCCCTCTTTGCTGCTGCTGCTCTATTACAGTCTCACCTGTTGGAGATGATGACAAATGTGTCAGAGGATCCTCTACTGTTACACTTGCCACACTTGAGCTTAAGAAGGCAGACTGGCAGCAGTAGCAGCAGGAACAAGCAACTGATCTTTGCTCATGGCGGGGGTATTACTGCTTCTAGCCACCAGTTCTGCCTTCCTCAGTATCATGTTCTATAGGGACAATGTCGTGGAAGGGGAACACCGGGTCAGGGGAATATTCTGGGCTCCCTTGACAGCTAGTCTGGCCGCTACACATCACTTTACCTACTACCTCAGCAGGAGGATCTATTGTGGTCACATTGATCCCACGAGCTGCTTCACTATCACTAACAACAACCACACAATTTCAGTCTAAGTCTTCCTTATTAGTAGTATGACCACTCCTAACACTCTGAGTCTGTAGCTACTGTATCTTAGTAGTAGTACTAGTGGCGTAACTGCTTGGGGATGGCAACTGTGACTTAGGGTCCCCTGCTATCTCACTTGCCATCATCTCGTACTCCCTCCCTCCTGGGTATTACAAAACACACTGTCAGGAGCAGCACTAACATTAGGCACAGGTAGCCAACCTTCCTGCTTACACTATTACCCTCTTCTTCCTCTGCATGTGACACAAATTTCCCCAAGACCCCTAGGGGTGATGTAGGTGGACTGGCCATCATGGTTCTGGAAAATCAGGGCATCCGCACCCTTCATTGCTGGTAATAATCACTTCCTGCTCAGACTCACTGGACACATTATGGTCCTTCCAGATCGTCCTTTTACTTGTATTCCAGATGTTCCTAGTGACGGCACACACTATGAGCCTCTCCTGTCTCAGTTTCACTAAATAAATAACAAAAGCTAACACCTTTCTCTCTCTCTCTCTCTCTCTCTCTGTAGTTGCTTGTATTGTGTTTCATTTCCTAGAAACATCATGTTTTTATATTGAAAATGCGAAGAACCATGTAAGTAAAGAGGTGAAAAAAGTTTGTATCCATTGAAAAAATAGTGAATCATTTTTGGCAATGGGAGAAAACAGTGAAGATTTTAATCACTTTATTTAAAGCGGATAACTACATGATTTTTGCTGATTTTTTTTTTCAAAAACACAGTGGGACCTTTTGCCCACCCCTGCAAAGCAAATGGTAGAAGAAATGGTATCAATTTATGTACATGCTACGGGGTAGGTATAAGAGGCTTTCTGTCAGTAAAGTCTTGTTCAGTGCACCAGCTGCTATAGAACACAGCACTCATAAGCCCTAGTAATACTCTGAAGTGCAGCCAATAGAGTTGGAGGATAATAGGAGCTTGGTGGATTCTTATGTCCTTATCAGCATTACAAATGATATGATATGTGAATGTTGGATAACATCTCACTTATACATGACACTGGAGAGCTTAATCCTTACACATGTAAGTGGTCCAACCAATTAAAACATTTGACAATTTTTTTTTATATTTTCTGAATATAGATAAGACTATAAGAGAGGTGCAGTGGTGCAGGGTGGGAGGTAGAACGTTCCATAGATAAGACTATAAGAGAGGTGCAGTGGGGCAGGGTGGGAGGTAGAACATTCCATAGATAAGACTGTAAGAGAGGTGCAGTGGTGCAGGGTGGGAGGTAGAACATTCCATATATAAGAGAATAAGAGAGGTGCAGTGGCGCAGGGTGGGAGGTAGAACGTTCCACAGATAAGACTATAAGAGAGGTGCAGTGGTGCAGGGTGGGAGGTAGAACGTTCCATAGATAAGACTATAAGAGAGGTGCAGTGGTGCAGGGTGTGAGGTAGAACGTTCCATAGATAAGACTATAAGAGAGGTGCAGTGGCGCAGGGTGGGAGGTAGTGCGTTCCATAGATAAGACTATAAGAGAGGTGCAGTGGTGCAGGGTGGGAGGTAGAGCGTTCCATAGATAAGACTATAAGAGAGGTGCAGTGGTGCAGGGTGGGAGGTAGAACATTACATAAATAAGACTATAAGAGAGGTGCAGTGGTGCAGGGTGGGAGGTAGAACGTTCCATAGATAAAACTATAAGAGAGGTGCAGTGGTGCAGGGTGGGAGGTAGAGCATTCCATAGATAAGACTATAAGAGAGGTGCAGTGGTGCAGGGTGGGGGGTAGAACGTTCCATAGATAAGACTATAAGAGAGGTGCAGTGGTGCAGGGTGGGAGGTAGAGCGTTCCATAGATAAGACTATAATAGAGGTGCAGTGGTGCAGGGTGGGAGATAGAATGTTCCATAGATAAGACTATAAGAGAGGTGCAGTGGCGCAGGGTGGGAGATAGAAACTTACATAGATAAGACTATAAGAGAGGTGCAGTGGTGCAGGGTGGGAGGTAGTACGTTCCATAGATAAGACTATAAGAGAGGTGCAGTGGTGCAGGGTGGGAGGTAGAACATTCCATAGATAAGACTATAAGAGAGGTGCAGTGGTGCAGGGTGGGAGGTAGAACATTCCATACATAAGACTATAATAGAGGTGCAGTGGTGCAGGCTGGGAGGAGAGCCAGTCCAGTGCTATGTTACGGATTCCTAAGGAGTAAAGAATTTGTAGGAGGAGTGCATGATCAACAGTATCAAAATTCAATTTAGGGATCAAGCAGGTGAAGAGCAAGTAAATAGTGACCTGGTGATTTGTCAGTGTGTACGTAACTGACCACTCTTGTGAGAGCAGTTTCTGTGGAGTGAGCAGTGAGAAAGCCAAAGTGTAATGGGTTGAGCAGGTTGTGTGTTAATAAAATCAAGCAAGCGGGAGTAGGCTAGTCTTCTAAGAGATTAGAAGCAAAGGGCAGGAAAGAAACCATCAATAGCTAGACGGTGTGGTGTTGTTAGGGGAATTGTTCTTGAGGATAGATGTCACTACGGCATGTTTGAAGTCATGAGGGAGAACGACAGGGGCAAAAGAGGAGTTAAATATCTGTAATAGTGAGGGGATTACTGTGCAACTGGATGAGGTGAGAGGGAAGCGGACTGAATGTCCATGTAGTGGAAGGACAGGAGGAAAGCAGATTAGTCAATTACTTCTCTGACTAGAGAAAGAAATTCCAGTGTGGCATGAGAGGCAAGGAGAACGGGAGGGTATTTACAAGGGGGGACATTTTCCTGGATGGAAAGAGAGAATTTAGGAGGGAGGCCGATGGAGGGTGAAAAAGGGAGTTGAAGATAGAGAAGAGACAGCAGAAGTTAGATTTGTGAGTGTTAATGAGTTGTTAAAAGTCATGTTTTTTTAGCCTGGTAGAGAGCAGAGTTAAAACAGAAAAGGAGGAATCTGTAGCAGAGAAAGTTCAGCCAGAGAGCCTGACTTTATCCAGAGCCGTTCATCTGAACAGTTACATGAGCGATGGAAGCGGGTGTTTTAATTAAACCGTGGTCTTGGATTAGATTTACAGGAGCAGCACAGAGACAGAGGAGCTTGCAGGTTAAAAGAGGAAGACAGGACGGAGATTTAGGTTTTGACAATGCTGATATTGTCAGTGTTAGTGGGTATGGATTAAAGTCCAGTAGGAGGCCTGGAGAGCAGTGAGATTAGGTGACCTGAGGTTAACTCGTGACTTGAGGACTGGTGAAATTTGAATAGCTCACACCATGCAGTAAAGGAATCGAAAGTAACGACTACTAGTTACTACTTGTTACTACAGCAACATTTATGATTTATTTACCCCATTTAATGTGCTTCTGTATCTGTTTATATGTTGTGTTTCATTACAAATAGTGGCTGCTTTTATCCTGGAGGTGATCTATCAACCAAACACTGTAGTGAGAGATTGATCACACACATGAGACCCTCTATGTGTCTGTCCATCACAGAGCTGTACATTCAATCACACACATGAGACCCTCTATATGTCTGTCCATCACAGAACTGTACATTCAATCACACACATGAGACCCTCTATATGTCTGTCCATCACAGAGCTGTACATTCAATCACACACATGAGACCCTCTATGTGTCTGTCCATCACAGCGCTGTACATTCAATCACACACATGAGACCCTCTATGTGTCTGTCCATCACAGAGCTGTACATTCAATCACACACATAAGACCCTCTATATGTCTGTCCATCACAGAGCTGTACATTCAATCACACACATGAGACCCTCTATATGTCTGTCCATCACAGAGCTGTACATTCAATCACACACATAAGACCCTCTATATGTCTGTCCATCACAGAGCTGTACATTCAATCACACACATGAGACCCTCTATATGTCTGTCCATCACAGAGCTGTACATTCAATCACACACATGAGACCCTCTATATGTCTGTCCATCACAGAACTGTACATTCAATCACACACATGAGACCCTCTATGTGTCTGTCCATCACAGAGCTGTACATTCAATCACACACATGAGACCCTCTATATGTCTGTCCATCACAGAGCTGTACATTCAATCACACACACATGAGACCCTCTATATGTCTGTCCATCACAGAGCTGTACATTCAATCACACACACGAGACCCTCTATGTGTCTGTCCATCACAGAGCTGTACATTCAATCACACACACAAGACCCTCTATGTGTCTGTCCATCACAGAGCTGTACATTCAGTCACACACATGAGACCCTCTATATGTCTGTCCATCACAGAGCTGTACATTCAATCACACACATGAGACCCTCTATATGTCTGTCCATCACAGATCTGTACATTCAATCACACACATAAGACCCTCTATGTGTCTGTCCATCACAGAGCTGTACATTCAGTCACACACATGAGACCCTCTATGTGTCTGTCCATCACAGAGCTGTACATTCAATCACACACATGAGACCCTCTATGTGTCTGTCCATCACAGAGCTGTACATTCAATCACACACATGAGACCCTCTATATGTCTGTCCATCACAGAGCTGTACATTCAATCACACACATGAGACCCTCTATGTGTCTGTCCATCACAGAGCTGTACATTCAATCACACACACATGAGACCCTCTATATGTCTGTCCATCACAGAGCTGTACATTCAATCACACACACAAGACCCTCTATATGTCTGTCCATCACAGAGCTGTACATTCAATCACACACATGAGACCCTCTATGTGTCTGTCCATCACAGAGCTGTACATTCAATCACACACATGAGACCCTCTATATGTCTGTCCATCACAGAGCTGTACATTCAATCACACACATGAGACCCTCTATATGTCTGTCCATCACAGAGCTGTACATTCAATCACACACATGAGACCCTCTATGTGTCTGTCCATCACAGAGCTGTACATTCAATCACACACATGAGACCCTCTATATGTCTGTCCATCACAGAACTGTACATTCAATCACACACATGAGACCCTCTATATGTCTGTCCATCACAGAGCTGTACATTCAATCACACACATGAGACCCTCTATATGTCTGTCCATCACAGAACTGTACATTCAATCACACACATGAGACCCTCTATGTGTCTGTCCATCACAGAGCTGTACATTCAATCACACACACATGAGACCCTCTATATGTCTGTCCATCACAGAGCTGTACATTCAATCACACACACAAGACCCTCTATATGTCTGTCCATCACAGAGCTGTACATTCAATCACACACATGAGACCCTCTATGTGTCTGTCCATCACAGAGCTGTACATTCAATCACACACATGAGACCCTCTATATGTCTGTCCATCACAGAGCTGTACATTCAATCACACACATGAGACCCTCTATGTGTCTGTCCATCACAGAGCTGTACATTCAATCACACACATGAGACCCTCTATATGTCTGTCCATCACAGAGCTGTACATTCAATCACACACACGAGACCGTCTATGTGTCTGTCCATCACAGAGCTGTACATTCAATCACACACACAAGACCCTCTATATGTCTGTCCATCACAGAGCTGTACATTCAATCACACACATGAGACCCTCTATATGTCTGTCCATCACAGAGCTGTACATTCAATCACACACATGAGACCCTCTATGTGACTGTCCATCACAGAGCTGTACATTCAATCACACACATGAGACCCTCTATATGTCTGTCCATCACAGAGCTGTACATTCAATCACACACATGAGACCCTCTATGTGTCTGTCCATCACAGAGCTGTACATTCAATCACACACACATGAGACCCTCTATATGTCTGTCCATCACAGAGCTGTACATTCAATCACACACACGAGACCCTCTATGTGTCTGTCCATCACAGAGCTGTACATTCAATCACACACACAAGACCCTCTATGTGTCTGTCCATCACAGAGCTGTACATTCAATCACACACATGAGACCCTCTATGTGTCTGTCCATCACAGAGCTGTACATTCAATCACACACACATGAGACCCTCTATATGTCTGTCCATCACAGAGCTGTACATTCAATCACACACACGAGACCCTCTATGTGTCTGTCCATCACAGAGCTGTACATTCAATCACACACACAAGACCCTCTATGTGTCTGTCCATCACAGAGCTGTACATTCAATCACACACATGAGACCCTCTATGTGTCTGTCCATCACAGAGCTGTACATTCAATCACACACATGAGACCCTCTATGTGTCTGTCCATCACAGAACTGTACATTCAGTCACACACATGAGACCCTCTATGTGTCTGTCCATCACAGAGCTGTACATTCAATCACACACACAAGACCCTCTATGTGTCTGTCCATCACAGAGCTGTACATTCAATCACACACACAAGACCCTCTATGTGTCTGTCCATCACAGAGCTGTACATTCAATCACACACATGAGACCCTCTATGTGTCTGTCCATCACAGAGCTGTACATTCAATCACACACATGAGACCCTCTATGTGACTGTCCATCACAGAGCTGTACATTCAATCACACACATGAGACCCTCTATATGTCTGTCCATCACAGAGCTGTACATTCAATCACACACATGAGACCCTCTATGTGTCTGTCCATCACAGAGCTGTACATTCAATCACACACACATGAGACCCTCTATATGTCTGTCCATCACAGAGCTGTACATTCAATCACACACACGAGACCCTCTATGTGTCTGTCCATCACAGAGCTGTACATTCAATCACACACACAAGACCCTCTATGTGTCTGTCCATCACAGAGCTGTACATTCAATCACACACATGAGACCCTCTATGTGTCTGTCCATCACAGAGCTGTACATTCAATCACACACACATGAGACCCTCTATATGTCTGTCCATCACAGAGCTGTACATTCAATCACACACACGAGACCCTCTATGTGTCTGTCCATCACAGAGCTGTACATTCAATCACACACACAAGACCCTCTATGTGTCTGTCCATCACAGAGCTGTACATTCAATCACACACATGAGACCCTCTATGTGTCTGTCCATCACAGAGCTGTACATTCAATCACACACATGAGACCCTCTATGTGTCTGTCCATCACAGAACTGTACATTCAGTCACACACATGAGACCCTCTATGTGTCTGTCCATCACAGAGCTGTACATTCAATCACACACACAAGACCCTCTATGTGTCTGTCCATCACAGAGCTGTACATTCAATCACACACACAAGACCCTCTATGTGTCTGTCCATCACAGAGCTGTACATTCAATCACACACATGAGACCCTCTATGTGTCTGTCCATCACAGAGCTGTACATTCAATCACACACATGAGACCCTCTATGTGTCTGTCCATCACAGAGCTGTACATTCAATCACACACACACATGAGACCCTCTATATGTCTGTCCATCACAGATCTGTACATTCAATCACACACACACATGAGACCCTCTATATGTCTGTCCATCACAGAGCTGTACATTCAATCACACACATGAGACCCTCTATGTGTCTGTCCATCACAGAGTTGTACATTCAATCACACACACGAGACCCTCTATATGTCTGTCCATCACAGAGCTGTACATTCAATCACACACATGAAATCCTCTATGTGTCTGTCCATCACAGAACTGTAAATTCAATCACACACACGAGACCCTCTATATGTCTGTCCATCACAGAGCTGTACATTCAGTCACACACACAAGACCCTCTATATGTCTGTCCATCACAGAGCTGTACATTCAGTCACACACATGAGACCCTCTATGTGTCTGTCCATCACAGAGCTGTACATTCAGTCACACACATGAGACCCTCTATGTGTCTGTCCATCACAGAGCTGTACATTCAATCACACACATGAGACCCTCTATATGTCTGTCCATCACAGAGCTGTACATTCAGTCACACACATGAGACCCTCTATGTGTCTGTCCATCACAGAACTGTACATTCAATCACACACACGATACCCTCTATATGTCTGTCCATCACAGAGCTGTACATTCAGTCACACACACGAGACCCTCTATATGTCTGTCCATCACAGAGCTGTACATTCAATCACACACACGAGACCCTCTATGTGTCTGTCCATCACAGAGCTGTACATTCAATCACACACATGAGACCCTCTATGTGTCTGTCCATCACAGAGCTGTACATTCAATCACACACACATGAGACCCTCTATATGTCTGTCCATCACAGAGCTGTACATTCAATCACACACACATGAGACCCTCTATATGTCTGTCCATCACAGAGCTGTACATTCAATCACACACACGATACCCTCTATATGTCTGTCCATCACAGAACTGTACATTCAATCACACACACAAGACCCTCTATATGTCTGTCCATCACAGAGCTGTACATTCAGTCACACACATGAGACCCTCTATGTGTCTGTCCATCACAGAGCTGTACATTCAGTCACACACACATGAGACCCTCTATGTGTCTGTCCATCACAGAGCTGTACATTCAATCACACACATGAGACCCTCTATATGTCTGTCCATCACAGAGCTGTACATTCAATCACACACACGAGACCCTCTATATGTCTGTCCATCACAGAGCTGTACATTCAATCACACACACGAGACCCTCTATGTGTCTGTCTATCACAGAGCTATACATTCAATCACACACACATGAGACCCTCTATGTGTCTGTCCATCACAGAGCTGTACATTCAATCACACACACATGAGACCCTCTATGTGTCTGTCCATCACAGAGCTGTACATTCAATCACACACATTAGACCCTCTATGTGTCTGTCCATCACAGAGCTGTACATTCAATCACACACATGAGACCCTCTATGTGTCTGTCCATCACAGAGCTGTACATTCAATCACACACATGAGACCCTCTATATGTCTGTCCATCACAGAGCTGTACATTCAGTCACACACATGAGACCCTCTATATGTCTGTCCATCACAGAGCTGTACATTCAATCACACACACATGAGATCCTCTATGTGTCTGTCCATCACAGAGCTGTACATTCAATCACACACACGAGACCGTCTATGTGTCTGTCCATCACAGAGCTGTACATTCAATCACACACATTAGACCCTCTATGTGTCTGTCCATCACAGAGCTGTACATTCAATCACACACATGAGACCCTCTATATGTCTGTCCATCACAGAGCTGTACATTCAGTCACACACATGAGACCCTCTATATGTCTGTCCATCACAGAGCTGTACATTCAATCACACACACATGAGATCCTCTATGTGTCTGTCCATCACAGAGCTGTACATTCAATCACACACACGAGACCGTCTATGTGTCTGTCCATCACAGAGCTGTACATTCAATCACACACATTAGACCCTCTATGTGTCTGTCCATCACAGAGCTGTACATTCAATCACACACATTAGACCCTCTATGTGTCTGTCCATCACAGAGCTGTACATTCAATCACACACATGAGACCCTCTATATGTTTGTCCATCACAGAGCTGTACATTCAGTCACACACATGAGACCCTCTATATGTCTGTCCATCACAGAGCTGTACATTCAATCACACACACATGAGATCCTCTATGTGTCTGTCCATCACAGAGCTGTACATTCAATCACACACACGAGACCCTCTATGTGTCTGTCCATCACAGAGCTGTACATTCAATCACACACACGAGACCGTCTATGTGTCTGTCCATCACAGAGCTGTACATTCAATCACACACACAAGACCCTCTATATGTCTGTCCATCACAGAGCTGTACATTCAATCACACACATGAGACCCTCTATATGTCTGTCCATCACAGAGCTGTACATTCAATCACACACACGAGACCCTCTATGTGTCTGTCCATCACAGAGCTGTACATTCAATCACACACACAAGACCCTCTATGTGTCTGTCCATCACAGAGCTGTACATTCAGTCACACACATGAGACCCTCTATATGTCTGTCCATCACAGAGCTGTACATTCAATCACACACACAAGACCCTCTATGTGTCTGTCCATCACAGAGCTGTACATTCAATCACACACACAAGACCCTCTATGTGTCTGTCCATCACAGAGCTGTACATTCAATCACACACACGAGACCGTCTATGTGTCTGTCCATCACAGAGCTGTACATTCAATCACACACACAAGACCCTCTATATGTCTGTCCATCACAGAGCTGTACATTCAATCACACACGAGACCCTCTATATGTCTGTCCATCACAGAGCTGTACATTCAATCACACACACGAGACCCTCTATGTGTCTGTCCATCACAGAGCTGTACATTCAGTCACACACATGAGACCCTCTATGTGTCTGTCCATCACAGAGCTGTACATTCAATCACACACATTAGATCCTCTATGTGTCTGTCCATCACTGAGCTGTACATTCTCACACACACGAGACCCTCTATGTGTCTGTCCATCACAGAGCTGTACATTCAATCACACACACGAGACCCTCTATGTGTCTGTCCATCACAGAGCTGTACATTCAATCACACACATGAGACCCTCTATGTGTCTGTCCATCACAGAGCTGTACATTCAATCACACACACAAGACCCTCTATGTGTCTGTCCATCACAGAGCTGTACATTCAATCACACACACGAGACCGTCTATGTGTCTGTCCATCACAGAGCTGTACATTCAATCACACACACAAGACCCTCTATATGTCTGTCCATCACAGAGCTGTACATTCAATCACACACATGAGACCCTCTATATGTCTGTCCATCACAGAGCTGTACATTCAATCACACACACGAGACCCTCTATGTGTCTGTCCATCACAGAGCTGTACATTCAATCACACACACATGAGACCCTCTATGTGTCTGTCCATCACAGAACTGTACATTCAATCACACACATGAGACCCTCTATGTGTCTGTCCATCACAGAGCTGTACATTCAATCACACACATGAGACCCTCTATGTGTCTGTCTATCACAGAGCTATACATTCAATCACACACACATGAGACCCTCTATGTGTCTGTCCATCACAGAGCTGTACATTCAATCACACACACATGAGACCCTCTATGTGTCTGTCCATCACAGAGCTGTACATTCAATCACACACATGAGACCCTCTATGTGTCTGTCTATCACAGAGCTATACATTCAATCACACACACATCAGACCCTCTATATGTCTGTCCATCACAGAGCTGTACATTCAATCACACACATGAGACCCTCTATGTGTCTGTCCATCACAGAGCTGTACATTCAGTCACACACATGAGACCCTCTATATGTCTGTCCATCACAGAGCTGTACATTCAATCACACACACATGAGATCCTCTATGTGTCTGTCCATCACAGAGCTGTACATTCAATCACACACATTAGATCCTCTATGTGTCTGTCCATCACAGAGCTGTACATTCAATCACACACACGAGACCCTCTATGTGTCTGTCCATCACAGAGCTGTACATTCAATCACACACACAAGACCCTCTATGTGTCTGTCCATCACAGAGCTGTACATTCAATCACACACACGAGACCGTCTATGTGTCTGTCCATCACAGAGCTGTACATTCAATCACACACACAAGACCCTCTATATGTCTGTCCATCACAGAGCTGTACATTCAATCACACACATGAGACCCTCTATATGTCTGTCCATCACAGAGCTGTACATTCAATCACACACACGAGACCCTCTATGTGTCTGTCCATCACAGAGCTGTACATTCAATCACACACACGAGACCCTCTATGTGTCTGTCCATCACAGAGCTGTACATTCAATCACACACACATGAGACCCTCTATGTGTCTGTCCATCACAGAGATGTACATTCAATCACACACATGAGACCCTCTATGTGTCTGTCCATCACAGAGCTGTACATTCAATCACACACATGAGACCCTCTATGTGTCTGTCTATCACAGAGCTATACATTCAATCACACACACATGAGACCCTCTATGTGTCTGTCCATCACAGAGCTGTACATTCAATCACACACATGAGACCCTCTATATGTCTGTCCATCACAGAGCTGTACATTCAATCACACACATGAGACCCTCTATGTGTCTGTCTATCACAGAGCTATACATTCAATCACACACACATGAGACCCTCTATGTGTCTGTCCATCACAGAGCTGTACATTCAATCACACACATGAGACCCTCTATGTGTCTGTCTATCACAGAGCTATACATTCAATCACACACACATGAGACCCTCTATATGTCTGTCCATCACAGAGCTGTACATTCAATCACACACATGAGACCCTCTATGTGTCTGTCTATCACAGAGCTATACATTCAATCACACACACATGAGACCCTCTATGTGTCTGTCCATCACAGAGCTGTACATTCAATCACACACACATGAGACCCTCTATGTGTCTGTCCATCACAGAGCTGTACATTCAGTCACACACATGAGACCCTCTATATGTCTGTCCATCACAGAGCTGTACATTCAATCACACACACGAGACCCTCTATGTGTCTGTCCATCACAGAACTGTACATTCAATCACACACACATGAGACCCTCTATCTGTCTGTCCATCACAGAGCTGTACATTCAATCACACACACAAGACCCTCTATATGTCTGTCCATCACAGAGCTGTACATTCAATCACACACATGAGATCCTCTATGTGTCTGTCCATCACAGAGCTGTACATTCAATCACACACACATGAGACCCTCTATGTGTCTGTCCATCACAGAGCTGTACATTCAATCACACACACGAGACCCTCTATGTGTCTGTCCATCACAGAGCTGTACATTCAATCACACACATGAGACCCTCTATATGTCTGTCCATCACAGAGCTGTACATTCAATCACACACACGAGACCCTCTATATGTCTGTCCATCACAGAGCTGTACATTCAATCACACACATGAGATCCTCTATGTGTCTGTCCATCACAGAGCTGTACATTCAATCACACACATTAGATCCTCTATGTGTCTGTCCATCACAGAGCTGTACATTCAATCACACACACGAGACCCTCTATGTGTCTGTCCATCACAGAGCTGTACATTCAATCACACACACAAGACCCTCTATGTGTCTGTCCATCACAGAGCTGTACATTCAATCACACACACGAGACCGTCTATGTGTCTGTCCATCACAGAGCTGTACATTCAATCACACACACAAGACCCTCTGTATGTCTGTCCATCACAGAGCTGTACATTCAATCACACACATGAGACCCTCTATGTGTCTGTCCATCACAGAGCTGTACATTCAATCACACACACGAGACCCTCTATATGTCTGTCCATCACAGAGCTGTACATTCAATCACACACACGAGACCCTCTATGTGTCTGTCCATCACAGAGCTGTACATTCAATCACACACACATGAGACCCTCTATATGTCTGTCCATCACAGCGCTGTACATTCAAAACACACATGAGACCCTCTATGTGTCTGTCCATCACAGAGCTGTACATTCAATCACACACATGAGACCCTCTATGTGTCTGTCCATCACAGATCTGTACATTCAATCACACACATGAGACCCTCTATATGTCTGTCCATCACAGAGCTGTACATTCAATCACACACACGAGACCCTCTATATGTCTGTCCATCACAGAGCTGTACATTCAATCACACACACATGAGACCCTCTATGTGTCTGTCCATCACAGAGCTGTACATTCAATCACACACATGAGACCCTCTATGTGTCTGTCCATCACAGAGCTGTACATTCAATCACACACATGAGACCCTCTATATGTCTGTCCATCACAGAGCTGTACATTCAATCACACACACATGAGACCCTCTATATGTCTGTCCATCACAGAGCTGTACATTCAATCACACACATGAGACCCTCTATGTGTCTGTCCATCACAGAGCTGTACATTCAATCACACACACATGAGACCCTCTATATGTCTGTCCATCACAGATCTGTACATTCAATCACACACATGAGACCCTCTATGTGTCTGTCCATCACAGAGCTGTACATTCAGTCACACACACAAGACCCTCTATGTGTCTGTCCATCACAGAGCTGTACATTCAATCACACACACGAGACCCTCTATATGTCTGTCCATCACAGAGCTGTACATTCAATCACACACACACATGAGACCCTCTATGTGTCCGTCCATCACAGAGCTGTACATTCAGTCACACACATGAGACCCTCTATGTGTCTGTCCATCACAGAGCTGTACATTCAATCACACACACATGAGACCCTCTATGTGTCTGTCCATCACAGAGCTGTACATTCAATCACACACATGAGACCCTCTATATGTCTGTCCATCACAGAACTGTACATTCAGTCACACACATGAGACCCTCTATGTGTCTGTCCATCACAGAGCTGTACATTCAATCACACACATGAGACCCTCTATATGTCTGTCCATCACAGAACTGTACATTCAGTCACACACATGAGACCCTCTATGTGTCTGTCCATCACAGAGCTGTACATTCAATCACACACACAAGACCCTCTATGTGTCTGTCCATCACAGAACTGTACATTCAATCACACACATGAGACCCTCTATATGTCTGTCCATCACAGAGCTGTACATTCAATCACACACATGAGACCCTCTATGTGTCTGTCCATCACAGAGCTGTACATTCAGTCACACACATGAGACCCTCTATGTGTCTGTCCATCACAGAGCTGTACATTCAATCACACACACGAGACCCTCTATGTGTCTGTCCATCACAGAGCTGTACATTCAATCACACACACATGAGACCCTCTATATGTCTGTCCATCACAGAGCTGTACATTCAATCACACACATGAGACCCTCTATGTGTCTGTCCATCACAGAGCTGTACATTCAATCACACACATGAGACCCTCTATATGTCTGTCCATCACAGAGCTGTACATTCAGTCACACACACATGAGACCCTCTATGTGTCTGTCCATCACAGAGCTGTACATTCAATCACACACATGAGACCCTCTATGTGTCTGTCCATCACAGAGCTGTACATTCAATCACACACATGAGACCCTCTATGTGTCTGTCCATCACAGAACTGTACATTCAGTCACACACATGAGACCCTCTATGTGTCTGTCCATCACAGAGCTGTACATTCAATCACACACATAAGACCCTCTATGTGTCTGTCCATCACAGAGCTGTACATTCAATCACACACATGAGACCCTCTATGTGTCTGTCCATCACAGAGCTGTACATTCAATCACACACATGAGACCCTCTATATGTCTGTCCATCACAGAGCTGTACATTCAGTCACACACATGAGACCCTCTATGTGTCTGTCCATCACAGAACTGTACATTCAATCACACACACGATACCCTCTATATGTCTGTCCATCACAGAGCTGTACATTCAGTCACACACACGAGACCCTCTATATGTCTGTCCATCACAGAGCTGTACATTCAATCACACACACATGAGACCCTCTATATGTCTGTCCATCACAGAGCTGTACATTCAATCACACACACATGAGACCCTCTATATGTCTGTCCATCACAGAGCTGTACATTCAATCACACACACGATACCCTCTATATGTCTGTCCATCACAGAACTGTACATTCAATCACACACACAAGACCCTCTATATGTCTGTCCATCACAGAGCTGTACATTCAGTCACACACATGAGACCCTCTATGTGTCTGTCCATCACAGAGCTATACATTCAATCACACACATGAGACCCTCTATGTGTCTGTCCATCACAGAGCTGTACATTCAGTCACACACACATGAGACCCTCTATGTGTCTGTCCATCACAGAGCTGTACATTCAATCACACACATGAGACCCTCTATATGTCTGTCCATCACAGAGCTGTACATTCAATCACACACACGAGACCCTCTATATGTCTGTCCATCACTGAGCTGTACATTCAATCACACACACGAGACCCTCTATGTGTCTGTCCATCACAGAACTGTACATTCAGTCACACACATGAGACCCTCTATGTGTCTGTCCATCACAGAGCTGTACATTCATTCACACACATGAGACCCTCTATGTGTCTGTCCATCACAGAGCTGTACATTCAATCACACACATGAGACCCTCTATGTGTCTGTCCATCACAGAGCTGTACATTCAATCACACACATGAGACCCTCTATATGTCTGTCCATCACAGAGCTGTACATTCAATCACACACACATGAGACCCTCTATATGTCTGTCCATCACAGAGCTGTACATTCAATCACACACACATGAGACCCTCTATATGTCTGTCCATCACAGAGCTATATATTCAATCACACACACGATACCCTCTATATGTCTGTCCATCACAGAACTGTACATTCAATCACACACACAAGACCCTCTATGTGTCTGTCCATCACAGAGCTGTACATTCAGTCACACATGAGACCCTCTATGTGTCTGTCCATCACAGAACTGTACATTCAATCACACACACAAGACCCTCTATGTGTCTGTCCATCACAGAACTGTACATTCAATCACTCTCTATGCTGCTAATCAGCCTCCTTTTCTACTTTAAATAATATCGAGATGCATAACATGTAAGTTTAAATTACTTACCATTTCCCCTTCAGTTTTTTTTTTAATTTATTTATCTTTTACGTTTTTATGCCCCTGACAGGAATCTGTTTTCGGTGAGCTTTCTGTGAAGGACTAGTGCAGCAAGGTAAACGTGTAGAAAAGCTACCACTACAGTAACCAGAACAGCCAGTCCTGCAGGTAAATCTTACATTGTATCACTATCCTGCTTTCAGTCTCTGACAGATATTCATGGACCTCAATAACAGGAACAAGACGTGTGATGTGCTGTCTCATGTTATCCGCCTGCGGGACATGGAGTCAGACAGGCGGTGACTGTCACTTTAATAAAAATGGTGCTATGTGCAGCCTAAAAAATCCCTGATAAAAAAAAAGAACATAATATATATTTATTTAACCCTTTCAGTGCTTTGCAATGTGTTTGTTACCCTCTGGCACTAAAGGGCTTACCTTTTCCTGAAAAAAAAAAAAATCAAATTAATATATTTTTACAAATTACAGTAAAATACCAGCGTGGTTTGCGCTGGAAATAAGCAATAAAAAGAATGACACAAACCTGCTACTTTTCTCTATTTGTTCTGACGTATTAAACAAAATATCATGTGGTAAAAAGATCTGTGTATCAGATCTGAAATGTTACCTGCAACTAGTCTGTGACTTCCCCCGGGTACTAAACAGGGAGCTTTAGTGACATGTTTATGGTGACCAAGAACAGTGATGTGTGAGGATAAATCTCAGCAAACACAGAGGCAAATTGGTTCCTATTTTAATGTATCCTTTGTGTGTGTGACCTCAGTAGTCCTTCAGGTATAATAACGAATGTTTTAGGACGGAGACTTTGATGACGTTATGATTAGAGAACTGAAGACGGTGGGTTTACACATCTCAGTCTGTATTCTGGTGTCCCCAGCACTCTGCTGTGACCTTCACAAGGTCAGTTTGAGGTGGCAAGTCCATTAAGGTCACAACTTTGGTGAAGACAGAAGCTGGATCAGGGTGGTGGGTACCCAGCCGAGACAATAGACAAAATCAGCGGCTCCACTCAATGACAATCATCAAATAATGAATGGGAAGCAACAGATAGAAAACAACGGTAGCTCCTACTGATCACAATAAAGTGTGAACAAGTCGTGTGCAACACTGAGGATTTTCCTTCAAATTAATCAGCCATAAGAAAATTGTGTGCGCTACTTCCAATATGTTCTAACAAGCAGGGACGTTACAATTCCATCTTCTTAAAAGCAATAATCTTTATTGAGAAACATAAAAACTTCGTACCTGCGGTAGATAATCTCTGCAACAAAGTAACAAGACCCACGGATTCTTTCTGTTTTTCAATAAAGATTATTGCTTTTAAGAAGATGGAATTGTTAGAACATATTGGAAGTAGCGCACACAATTTTCTTACGGGTACCCAGCCACTCAGGTCATTGTGTGTGAAAAAGTGATTGTGGATTTTTGTTTGAATTTGTGTATGAATGTATGTGTGTGAAAGGGTTATATATATATACTAGTTGAACAGCCCGTTACACGGGCCACAGTGCCTCTGGCAGCCGGTCGCGGGTCTCCCGCGCCTCGGCTGATACAGAGCCTCTGGCAGCCGGTCGCAGGGCAGTCACACGCATCGGAGACTGCCCGCGCCTCGGCTGATACAGAGCTGGACGCTCCTTCGGAGCACCCAGCTCTGTATCAGCCGCGGCGCGGGCAGTCTCTACTGCGTGTGACTGCCGCACGCTCAGCAGTGTCTACTGCGCATGTCGGGCGTTACACACAGCTTGGCGAATTATTATATAGGATGTGTGTGTGTGTGTGTGTGAGTGTATTTTTATTTGTGTGTATGAGTAAGTGTATTTGTGTGTATGTATATTTGTGTGTATGTATTCATGTGTGTGTTGTGTATGAAAGTGTGTGTAACTGTCTGTATTTTGTGTGTGTATGAGAGTGTGTGTATGTATTTGTATGTATGAGTGTGTGAAGGTGTGTGTATGTGTGAGGATGTGTTTGTATTAGCAGTGTGTGTGTGTGTATGTCAGTTTGTATATTAGAGAGTGTGTGTATATTTTTTATGAGTGTGTTAATGCACTTGTGTGTGTATAAGAGTGGGTGAGTATATGTGTATTTGTGTGTGTAAGTGAATGAATGTGCTATGAAGCTGTGTGTGTATGTGAATGAATGTGCTAGGAAGCTGTGTGTGTATGTGAATGAATGTGCTATGAAGCAGTGTGTGTATATACGTGTGTGTGAGTGTTCATGCTAGATGACCTCTCTTGACATGCACAAATTCTAATATCTCTCGCCTCTCGCTCACTCTCACTCTGTACCTGTCTCTTTCTGTCTCTCTCTCTGTCTTTAGCTCTCTTTTTCTCTCTTTCTTGGTCACTTTATCTTTCTGTCTCACTCTCTTCCTCTACCTTGCAGTCTCTCTCTCTTTCACACACAGTCTCTCTCTCTGTCTTTTGCTCTCTTTCTCTCTCTCTCCGTCTCTCTCTTTTTCACTTTATCGCTCTTTCTCTCTCTTTTCTGTGTCACTATGTCTCTCTCTATCTTACTCTGTCTGTCTCTCTGTCACTCTCTTTTCCTTTTTCACTCTCTCTTTCTCTCACTCCCATTCTCTCTCTCTACCTTTCTCTTTCATACTCTCTTTTTCACTCTTTGTCCCTCTCGTTCATTCCCTCTCACTCACTCCCTCTATCTCCCCCCCCCGCTCACTCACTTATATATTTGGCCTCTCATGGCCTCCACAGAACTAGACCCCCCTTGAATGATACAGAGATCTGAAAGGCATTGGAAAGCCCCACACGGGGGATGTGTCTAGTATACAGGGGGATCTGTCTAGTATACAGGGGGATCTGTCTAGTATACAGGGGGATGTGTCTAGTATACAGGGGATGTGTCTAGTATACAGGGGGATGTGTCTAGTATACAGAGGGATCTGTCTAGTATACAGGGGGATCTGTCTAGTATACAGGGGATCTGTCTAGTATACAGGGGATCTGTCTAGTATACAGGGGATCTGTCTAGTATACAGGGGATGTGTCTAGTATACAGGGGGATCTGTCTATATACAGGGGATCTGTCTAGTATACAGAGGGATCTGTCTAGTATACAGAGGGATCTGTCTAGTATACAGGGGGATCTGTCTAGTATACAGGGGGATCTGTCTAGTATACAGGGGATGTGTCTAGTATACAAGGGGATCTGTCTAGTATACAGGGGATCTGTCTAGTATACAGGGGATCTGTCTAGTATACAGGGGGATGTGTCTAGTATACAGGGGATCAGTCTAGTATACAGGGGATCAGTCTAGTATACAGGGGGATGTGTCTAGTATACAGGGGGATGTGTCTAGTATACAGGGGATCTGTCTAGTATACAGGGGGATCAGTCTAGTATACAGGGGATCTGTCTAGTATACAGGGGATGTGTCTAGTATACAGGGGGATCAGTCTAGTATACAGAGGATCTGTCTAGTATACAGGGGGATCAGTCTAGTATACAGGGGGATGTGTCTAGTATACAGGGGGATGTGTCTAGTATACAGGGGGATCTGTCTAGTATACAGGGGGGATGTGTCTAGTATACAGGGGGATGTGTCTAGTATACAGGGGGATGTGTCTAGTATACAGGGGATCTGTCTAGTATACAGGGGGATGTGTCTAGTATACAGGGGGATCTGTCTAGTATACAGGGGGGATGTGTCTAGTATACAGGGGGATGTGTCTAGTATACAGGGGGATCTGTCTAGTATACAGGGGGGATGTGTCTAGTATACAGGGGGATGTGTCTAGTATACAGGGGGATCTGTCTAGTATACAGGGGGATCTGTCTAGTATACAGGGGATCTGTCTAGTATACAGGGGGATCTGTCTAGTATACAGGGGATCTGTCTAGTATACAGGGGATCTGTCTAGTATACAGGGGGATCTGTCTATATACAGGGGATCTGTCTAGTATACAGGGGGATCTGTCTAGTATACAGAGGGATCAGTCTAGTATACAGGGGATCAGTCTAGTATACAGGGGATCTGTCTAGTATACAGAGGGATCTGTCTAGTATACAGGGGATCTGTCTAGTATACAGGGGATCTGTCTAGTATACAGGGGGATCAGTCTAGTATACAGGGGATGTGTCTAGTATACAGGGGGGTCTGTCTAGTATACAGGGGGATCTGTCTAGTATACAGGGGATCTGTCTAGTATACAGAGGGATCTGTCTAGTATACAGGGGGATGTGTCTAGTATACAGGGGATGTGTCTAGTATACAGGGGATCTGTCTAGTATACAGGGGATGTGTCTAGTATACAGGGGATCTGTCTAGTATACAGGGGATGTGTCTAGTATACAGGGGGATGTGTCTAGTATACAGGGGATCTGTCTAGTATACAGGGGGATGTGTCTAGTATACAGGGGATCTGTCTAGTATACAGGGGATGTGTCTAGTATACAGGGGATGTGTCTAGTATACAGGGGATCTGTCTAGTATACAGGGGATGTGTCTAGTATACAGGGGATCTGTCTAGTATACAGGGGATGTGTCTAGTATACAGGGGATCTGTCTAGTATACAGGGGGATGTGTCTAGTATACAGGGGATGTGTCTAGTATACAGGGGGATGTGTCTAGTATACAGGGGATCTGTCTAGTATACAGGGGGATCTGTCTAGTATACAGGGGATCTGTCTAGTATACAGGGGGATGTGTCTAGTATACAGGGGATCAGTCTAGTATACAGGGGATCTGTCTAGTATACAGGGGGGATCTGTCTAGTATACAGGGGGATGTGTCTAGTATACAGGGGGATCAGTCTAGTATACAGGGGATCTGTCTAGTATACAGGGGATCAGTCTAGTATACAGGGGATGTGTCTAGTATACAGGGGATGTGTCTAGTATACAGGGGGGATCTGTCTAGTATACAGGGGGATGTGTCTAGTATACAGGGGGATGTGTCTAGTATACAGGGGATCTGTCTAGTATACAGGGGGATGTGTCTAGTAATACAGGGGATCTGTCTACGTATACAGGGGATGTGTCTAGTATACAGGGGATCTGTCTAGTATACAGGGGGATGTGTCTAGTATACAGGGGATCTGTCTAGTATACAGGGGGATCTGTCTAGTATACAGGGGATCTGTCTAGCATACAGGGGATCTGTCTAGTATACAGGGGGATGTGTCTAGTATACAGGGGGGATCTGTCTAGTATACAGGGGGGATGTGTCTAGTATACAGGGGGATGTGTCTAGTATACAGGGGGATGTGTCTAGTATACAGGGGGGATCTGTCTAGTATACAGGGGGATCTGTCTAGTATACAGGGGGATGTGTCTAGTATACAGGGGGATGTGTCTAGTATACAGGGGATCTGTCTAGTATACAGGGGGATCAGTCTAGTATACAGGGGATCTGTCTAGTATACAGGGGGATGTGTCTAGTATACAGGGGATCTGTCTAGTATACAGGGGGATGTGTCTAGTATACAGGGGATCTGTCTAGTATACAGGGGGATGTGTCTAGTATTACAGGGGGATCTGTCTAGTATACAGGGGGATGTGTCTAGTATACAGGGGGATCTGTCTAGTATACAGGGGGGATGTGTCTAGTATACAGGGGGATGTGTCTAGTATACAGGGGGATCTGTCTAGTATACAGGGGGGATGTGTCTAGTATACAGGGGATGTGTCTAGTATATAGGGGGATCTGTCTAGTATACAGGGGGATCTGTCTAGTATACAGGGGGGATCTGTCTATATACAGGGATCTGTCTAGTATACAGGGGGATCTGTCTAGTATACAGAGGGATCAGTCTAGTATACAGGGGATCAGTCTAGTATACAGGGGATCTGTCTAGTATACAGAGGGATCTGTCTAGTATACAGGGGATCTGTCTAGTATACAGGGGATCTGTCTAGTATACAGGGGGATGTGTCTAGTATACAGGGGGATGTGTCTAGTATACAGGGGATCTGTCTAGTATACAGGGGATGTGTCCTAGTATACAGGGGATCTGTCTAGTATACAGGGGATGTGTCTAGTATACAGGGGGGATGTGTCTAGTATACAGGGGATCTGTCTAGTATACAGGGGGATGTGTCTAGTATACAGGGGATCTGTCTAGTATACAGGGGGATGTGTCTAGTATACAGGGGATCTGTCTAGTATACAGGGGGATCTGTCTAGTATACAGGGGATCTGTCTAGTATACAGGGGATCTGTCTAGTATACAGAGGGATCAGTCTAGTATACAGGGGGATGTGTCTAGTATACAGGGGGATGTGTCTAGTATACAGGGGGATGTGTCTAGTATACAGGGGATCTGTCTAGTATACAGGGGGATGTGTCTAGTATACAGGGGGATGTGTCTAGTATACAGGGGATGTATCTAGTATACAGGGGATCTGTCTAGTATACAGGGGATGTGTCTAGTATACAGGGATCTGTCTAGTATACAGGGGATCTGTCTAGTATACAGGGGATGTGTCTAGTATACAGGGGGATGTGTCTAGTATACAGAGGATCTGTCTAGTATACAGGGGATCTGTCTAGTATACAGGGGGATGTGTCTAGTATACAGGGGATCTGTCTAGTATACAGGGGATGTGTCTAGTATACAGGGGATCTGTCTAGTATACAGGGGGATGTGTCTAGTATACAGGGAATCTGTCTAGTATAACAGGGGGATCTGTCTAGTATACAGGGGATCAGTCTAGTATACAGGGGATCTGTCTAGTATACAGGGGGATCTGTCTAGTATACAGGGGGATCTGTCTAGTATACAGGGGATGTGTCTAGTATACATGGGGATCTGTCTAGTATACAGGGGATGTGTCTAGTATACAGGGGATCTGTCTAGTATACAGGGGATGTGTCTAGTATACAGGGGATCTGTCTAGTATACAGGGGATGTGTCTAGTATACAGGGGATCTGTCCAGTATACAGGGGATCTGTCTAGTATACAGGGGGATGTGTCTAGTATACAGGGATCAGTCTAGTATACAGGGGATCTGTCTAGTATACAGGGGGGATCTGTCTAGTATACAGGGGGATGTGTCTAGTATACAGGGGGATCAGTCTAGTATACAGGGGGATCTGTCTAGTATACAGGGGAATCTGTCTAGTATACAGGGGATCAGTCTAGTATACAGGGGATCTGTCTAGTATACAGGGGATGTGTCTAGTATACAGGGGGGATCTGTCTAGTATACAGGGGGGATGTGTCTAGTATACAGGGGGATGTGTCTAGTATACAGGGGATCTGTCTAGTATACAGGGGATGTGTCTAGTATACAGGGGATCTGTCTAGTATACAGGGGGATGTGTCTAGTATACAGGGGATCTGTCTAGTATACAGGGGGATGTGTCTAGTATACAGGGGATCTGTCTAGTATACAGGGGATGTGTCTAGTATACAGGGGATCTGTCTAGTATACAGGGGGATGTGTCTAGTATACAGGGGATCTGTCTAGTATACAGGGGGATCTGTCTAGTATACAGGGGATCTGTCTAGTATACAGGGGATGTGTCTAGTATACAGGGGGGATCTGTCTAGTATACAGGGGGGATGTGTCTAGTATACAGGGGGATGTGTCTAGTATACAGGGGGATGTGTCTAGTATACAGGGGATCTGTCTAGTATACAGGGGGATGTGTCTAGTATACAGGGGGATCTGTCTAGTATACAGGAGATGTGTCTAGTATACAGGGGGATCTGTCTAGTATACAGGGGATGTGTCTAGTATACAGGGGGATCAGTCTAGTATACAGAGGATCAGTCTAGTATACAGGGGATGTGTCTAGTATACAGGGGATCTGTCTAGTATACAGGGGGATCTGTCTAGTATACAGGGGGATGTGTCTAGTATACAGGGGATGTGTCTAGTATACAGGGGATGTGTCTAGTATACAGGGGGATCTGTCTAGTATACAGGGGGATCAGTCTAGTATACAGGGGATCTGTCTAGTATACAGGGGATGTGTCTAGTATACAGGGGGATCTGTCTAGTATACAGAGGGATCAGTCTAGTATACAGAGGGATGTGTCTAGTATACAGGGGATGCTGTCTAGTATACAGGGGATGTGTCTAGTATACAGGGGATGTGTCTAGTATACAGGGGATCTGTCTAGTATACAGAGGGATCTGTCTAGTATACAGGGGGATCTGTCTAGTATACAGGGGATCTGTCTAGTATACAGGGGGATCTGTCTAGTATACAGGGGGATCAGTCTAGTATACAGGGGATGTGTCTAGTATACAGGGGGATCTGTCTAGTATACAGGGGATCTGTCTAGTATACAGAGGGATCTGTCTAGTATACAGGGGATCTGTCTAGTATACAGGGGGATGTGTCTAGTATACAGAGGGATCTGTCTAGTATACAGAGGGGATCTGTCTAGTATACAGGGAGATGTGTCTAGTATACAGGGGGATCTGTCTAGTATACAGGGGATGTGTCTAGTATACAGGGGATGTGTCTAGTATACAGGGGGATCTGTCTAGTATACAGAGGGGATCAGTCTAGTATACAGGGGATGTGTCTAGTATACAGGGGGATCAGTCTAGTATACAGGGATCTGTCTAGTATACAGGGGATGTGTCTAGTATACAGGGGATCTGTCTAGTATACAGGGGGATGTGTCTAGTTACAGGGATCGTGTCTAGTATACAGGGGGATCTGTCTAGTATACAGGGGGATCAGTCTAGTATACAGGATGGTTAGTATACAGGGGATTGTCTAGTATACAGGGGGATCTGTCTAGTATACAGGGATGTACAGGGGATGTCTAGTATACAGGGGGATCTGTCTAGTATACAGGGGATCTGTCTAGTATACAGGGAGGGATGTGTCTAGTATACAGGGGACTGTCTAAAGGGGATCAGTCCTAGTATACAGGGGATCTGTCTAGTATACAGGGGGATCTGTCTAGTATACAGGGGGATCTGTCTAGTATACAGGGGATGTGTCTATATACGGGTGTCTAGTATACAGGGGATCAGTCTAGTATACAGGGGATCTGTCCTAGTATACAGGGACTGTCTAGTATCAGGGGATCTGTCTAGTATACAGGGGATCTGTCTAGTATACAGGGGATCTGTCTAGTATACAGGGGGATCTGTCTAGTATACAGGGGATCTGTCTAGTATACAGGGGGATGGTCTGTAGATGTCTAGTATACAGGGGATGGTCTAGTATACAGGGGATCTGTCTAGTATACAGGGGGATCTGTCTAGTATACAGGGGATCTGTTACAGGGTGTCTAGTATACAGGGGATGTGTCTAGTATACAGGGATGTCTAGGTCTAGTATACAGGGGATCAGTCTAGTATACAGGGATCTGTCTAGTATACAGGGGGATCTGTCTAGTATACAGGGGATCTGTCTAGTATACAGGGATCTGTCTAGTATACAGGGGGATCTGTCTAGTATACAGGGGGATGTGTCTAGTATACAGGGGGGATCTGTCTAGTACAGGGATGTGTCTAGTATACAGGGGATCTGTCTAGTATACAGGGGGATGCTGTCTAGTATACAGGGGGATCTGTCTAGTATACAGGGGGATCTGTCTAGTATACAGGGGATCTGTCTAGTATACAGGGGGATGTGTCTAGTATACAGGGGATGTGTCTAGTATACAGGGGGATCGTGTCTAGTATACAGGGGATGCTGTCTAGTATACAGGGGGATGTGTCTAGTATACAGGGGATGTGTCTAGTATACAGGGGATCAGTCTAGTATACAGGGGATCAGTCTAGTATACAGGGGATCTGTCTAGTATACAGGGGGATCTGTCTAGTATACAGGGGATGTGTCTAGTATACAGGGGGATCTGTCTAGTATACAGGGGGATGTGTCTAGTATACAGGGGGATCTGTCTAGTATACAGGGGGATCTGTCTAGTATACAGGGGATCTGTCTAGTATACAGGGGGATCTGTCTAGTATACAGGGGATGTCTAGTATACAGGGGGATCAGTCTAGTATACAGGGGATCTGTCTAGTATACAGGGGGGATGTGTCTAGTATACAGGGGATCTGTCTAGTATACAGGGGGTCTGTCTAGTATACAGGGGGATCTGTCTAGTATACAGGGGGATCTGTCTAGTATACAGGGGGATGTGTCTAGTATACAGGGGGATGTGTCTAGTATACAGGGGATCGTGTCTAGTATACAGGGGGATCTGTCTAGTATACAGGGGGATGCTGTCTAGTATACAGGGGATGCTGTCTAGTATACAGGGGGATCTGTCTAGTATACAGGGGGATCTGTCTAGTATACAGGGGATGTGTCTAGTATACAGGGGGATCAGTCTAGTATACAGGGGATCTGTCTAGTATACAGGGGATCTGTCTAGTATACAGGGGGATCTGTCTAGTATACAGGGGGATCTGTCTAGTATACAGGGGGATCTGTCTAGTATACAGGGGGATCTGTCTAGTATACAGGGGATGCTGTCTAGTATACAGGGGGATGTGTCTAGTATACAGGGGATGTGTCTAGTATACAGGGGATCTGTCTAGTATACAGGGGGATCTGTCTAGTATACAGGGGATGTGTCTAGTATACAGGGGGATCAGTCTAGTATACAGGGGATCTGTCTAGTATACAGGGGATCAGTCTAGTATACAGGGGATGCTGTCTAGTATACAGGGGATCGTGTCTAGTATACAGGGGGATCTGTCTAGTATACAGGGGGATCTGTCTAGTATACAGGGGGATCTGTCTAGTATACAGGGGGATCTGTCTAGTATACAGGGGATCTGTCTAGTATACAGGGGATCTGTCTAGTATACAGGGGGATCTGTCTAGTATACAGGGGATGTGTCTAGTATACAGGGGGGATCTGTCTAGTATACAGGGGGATCTGTCTAGTATACAGGGGATCTGTCTAGTATACAGGGGGATCTGTCTAGTATACAGGGGGGATGTGTCTAGTATACAGGGGATCTGTCTAGTATACAGGGGGATCTGTCTAGTATACAGGGGGACTGTCTAGTATACAGGGATGTGTCTAGTATACAGGGGGATCTGTCTAGTATACAGGGGGATCTGTCTAGTATACAGGGGGATCTGTCTAGTATACAGGGGATCTGTCTAGTATACAGGGGGGATCTGTCTAGTATACAGGGGGATCTGTCTAGTATACAGGGGGATCTGTCTAGTATACAGGGGGATCTGTCTAGTATACAGTGGGGTCTGTCTAGTATACAGGGGGATGTGTCTAGTATACAGGGGATCTGTCTAGTATACAGGGGATGTGTCTAGTATACAGAGGGATCTGTCTAGTATACAGGGGATCAGTCTAGTATACAGGGGGATCTGTCTAGTATACAGGGGGATGTGTCTAGTATACAGGGGGATCAGTCTAGTATACAGGGGGATCTGTCTAGTATACAGGGGGATCGTGTCTAGTATACAGGGGGATCTGTCTAGTATACAGGGGGATCTGTCTAGTATACAGGGGATCTGTCTAGTATACAGGGGATCTGTCTAGTATACAGGGGGATGTGTCTAGTATACAGGGATCTGTCAAGTATACAGGGGGATCTGTCTAGTATACAGGGGGATCTGTCTAGTATACAGGGGATCGTGTCTAGTATACAGGGGATGTGTCTAGTATACAGGGGGGATCTGTCTAGTATACAGGGGATGTGTCTAGTATACAGGGGGATGTGTCTAGTATACAGGGGATCTGTCTAGTATACAGGGGGATGTGTCTAGTATACAGGGGATCTGTCTAGTATACAGGGGGATCTGTCTAGTATACAGGGGATCTGTCTAGTATACAGGGGGATCAGTCTAGTATACAGGGGGATCTGTCTAGTATACAGGGGATCTGTCTAGTATACAGGGGGGATGTGTCTAGTATACAGGGGATTGTCTAGTATACAGGGGGATCTGTCTAGTATACAGGGGATCTGTCTAGTATACAGGGGATGCTGTCTAGTATACAGGGGGATCAGTCTAGTATACAGGGGATCTGTCTAGTATACAGGGGATCTGTCTAGTATACAGGGGGATGCTGTCTAGTATACAGGGGGATGTGTCTAGTATACAGGGGATCTGTCTAGTATACAGGGGGATCAGTCTAGTATACAGGGGATCTGTCTAGTATACAGGGGGATGTGTCTAGTATACAGGGGATCTGTCTAGTATACAGGGGGATCAGTCTAGTATACAGGGGATCTGTCTAGTATACAGGGGGATCAGTCTAGTATACAGGGGGATCAGTCTAGTATACAGGGGATCAGTCTAGTATACAGGGGGATCTGTCTAGTATACAGGGGGATCTGTCTAGTATACAGGGGGATCTGTCTAGTATACAGGGGGATGTGTCTAGTATACAGGGGATGTGTCTAGTATACAGGGGATCTGTCTAGTATACAGGGGATCAGTCTAGTATACAGGGGGATCTGTCTAGTATACAGGGGATCTGTCTAGTATACAGGGGATCTGTCTAGTATACAGGGGATCTGTCTAGTATACAGGGGATCTGTCTAGTATACAGGGGATCTGTCTAGTATACAGGGGATCTGTCTAGTATACAGGGGGATCTGTCTAGTATACAGGGGGATCTGTCTAGTATACAGGGGGATGTGTCTAGTATACAGGGGGATCTGTCTAGTATACAGGGGGATCTGTCTAGTATACAGGGGATCAGTCTAGTATACAGGGGGATCTGTCTAGTATACAGGGGATCGTGTCTAGTATACAGGGGGATCTGTCTAGTATACAGGGGATCAGTCTAGTATACAGGGGATCTGTCTAGTATACAGGGGATCTGTCTAGTATACAGGGGATGTGTCTAGTATACAGGGGAATCTGTCTAGTATACAGGGGGATCTGTCTAGTATACAGGGGATGTGTCTAGTATACAGGGGGATCTGTCTAGTATACAGGGGATGTGTCTAGTATACAGGGGGATCTGTCTAGTATACAGGGGATCTGTCTAGTATACAGGGGGATCAGTCTAGTATACAGGGGATCTGTCTAGTATACAGGGGATGTGTCTAGTATACAGGGGATGTGTCTAGTATACAGGGGGATCTGTCTAGTATACAGGGGATCTGTCTAGTATACAGGGGATGCTGTCTAGTATACAGGGGATCGTGTCTAGTATACAGGGGATCAGTCTAGTATACAGGGGGATCTGTCTAGTATACAGGGGATCTGTCTAGTATACAGGGGGATCTGTCTAGTATACAGGGGATCTGTCTAGTATACAGGGGATCAGTCTAGTATACAGGGGGATCTGTCTAGTATACAGGGGGATCTGTCTAGTATACAGGGGATCTGTCTAGTATACAGGGGATGTGTCTAGTATACAGGGGGATCTGTCTAGTATACAGGGGGATCTGTCTAGTATACAGAGGGATCTGTCTAGTATACAGGGGGATCTGTCTAGTATACAGGGGATCTGTCTAGTATACAGGGGGATCTGTCTAGTATACAGGGGGATCTGTCTAGTATACAAGGGGATCTGTCTAGTATACAGGGGGATGTGTCTAGTATACAGGGGATCTGTCTAGTATACAGGGGATCTGTCTAGTATACAGGGGGATCAGTCTAGTATACAGGGGGATGTGTCTAGTATACAGGGGATCTGTCTAGTATACAGGGGGGATGTGTCTAGTATACAGGGGGATCTGTCTAGTATACAGGGGGATCTGTCTAGTATACAGGGGATCTGTCTAGTATACAGGGGGATCTGTCTAGTATACAGGGGGATCTGTCTAGTATACAGGGGATCTGTCTAGTATACAGGGGGATCTGTCTAGTATACAGGGGATCTGTCTAGTATACAGGGGGATCTGTCTAGTATACAGGGGATGTGTCTAGTATACAGGGGGATCTGTCTAGTATACAGGGGATCTGTCTAGTATACAGGGGGATCTGTCTAGTATACAGGGGATCTGTCTAGTATACAGGGGGATCAGTCTAGTATACAGGGGGGATGTGTCTAGTATACAGGGGGATCTGTCTAGTATACAGGGGATCTGTCTAGTATACAGGGGATCTGTCTAGTATACAGGGGGATCTGTCTAGTATACAGGGGATCTGTCTAGTATACAGGGGGATCAGTCTAGTATACAGGGGATCTGTCTAGTATACAGGGGGATCAGTCTAGTATACAGGGGGGATGTGTCTAGTATACAGGGGGATCTGTCTAGTATACAGGGGGATCTGTCTAGTATACAGGGGGATCTGTCTAGTATACAGGGGATGTGTCTAGTATACAGGGGATCTGTCTAGTATACAGGGGGGATGTGTCTAGTATACAGGGGGATCTGTCTAGTATACAGGGGGATCAGTCTAGTATACAGGGGATCTGTCTAGTATACAGGGGGATGTGTCTAGTATACAGGGGATCTGTCTAGTATACAGGGGGATCAGTCTAGTATACAGGGGATCTGTCTAGTATACAGGGGGATCAGTCTAGTATACAGGGGGGATGTGTCTAGTATACAGGGGATCTGTCTAGTATACAGGGGATGTGTCTAGTATACAGGGGGATCTGTCTAGTATACAGGGGATGTGTCTAGTATACAGGGGATCTGTCTAGTATACAGGGGGATCTGTCTAGTATACAGGGGATCTGTCTAGTATACAGGGGGATCAGTCTAGTATACAGGGGGATGTGTCTAGTATACAGGGGGATCTGTCTAGTATACAGGGGGATGTGTCTAGTATACAGGGGATCTGTCTAGTATACAGGGGATCTGTCTAGTATACAGGGGGATGTGTCTAGTATACAGGGGGATGTCTCTAGTATACAGGGGGATCTGTCTAGTATACAGGGGATGTGTCTAGTATACAGGGGGATCAGTCTAGTATACAGGGGGATGTGTCTAGTATACAGGGGGATGTGTCTAGTATACAGGGGATCTGTCTAGTATACAGGGGATCTGTCTAGTATACAGGGGATGTGTCTAGTATACAGGGGATGTGTCTAGTATACAGGGGGATCTGTCTAGTATACAGGGGATCTGTCTAGTATACAGGGGGATGCTGTCTAGTATACAGAGGGATCTGTCTAGTATACAGGGGATCTGTCTAGTATACAGAGGGATCTGTCTAGTATACAGGGGGATCTGTCTAGTATACAGGGGGATCAGTCTAGTATACAGGGGGATCTGTCTAGTATACAGGGGGATCTGTCTAGTATACAGGGGATCTGTCTAGTATACAGGGGGATCTGTCTAGTATACAGGGGATCTGTCTAGTATACAGGGGGATGTGTCTAGTATACAGGGGATCTGTCTAGTATACAGGGGATCTGTCTAGTATACAGGGGATCTGTCTAGTATACAGGGGGATGTGTCTAGTATACAGGGGGATCTGTCTAGTATACAGGGGGATCTGTCTAGTATACAGGGGGATCTGTCTAGTATACAGGGGGATCTGTCTAGTATACAGGGGGATCTGTCTAGTATACAGGGGGATCTGTCTAGTATACAGGGGATCTGTCTAGTATACAGGGGGATCTGTCTAGTATACAGGGGGATGTGTCTAGTATACAGGGATCTGTCTAGTATACAGGGGGATCTGTCTAGTATACAGGGGATGTGTCTAGTATACAGGGGGATCTGTCTAGTATACAGGGGGATCTGTCTAGTATACAGGGGGATCTGTCTAGTATACAGGGGGATCAGTCTAGTATACAGGGGATCTGTCTAGTATACAGGGGATCTGTCTAGTATACAGGGGGATCTGTCTAGTATACAGGGGATGTGTCTAGTATACAGGGGGATCTGTCTAGTATACAGGGGGATCTGTCTAGTATACAGGGGGATCTGTCTAGTATACAGGGGGATGTGTCTAGTATACAGGGGGATCTGTCTAGTATACAGGGGGATCAGTCTAGTATACAGGGGATCAGTCTAGTATACAGGGGATGTAGTATAGGGGATCTGTCTAGTATACAGGGGATCTGTCTAGTATACAGGGGATGTGTCTAGTATACAGGGGGATCAGTCTAGTATACAGGGGATCTGTCTAGTATACAGGGGATGTGTCTAGTATACAGGGGGATCGTGTCTAGTATACAGGGGGATGTGTCTAGTATACAGGGGATCTGTCTAGTATACAGGGGATCTGTCTAGTATACAGGGGATGTGTCTAGTATACAGGGGATCGTGTTAGTATACAGGGGGATCAGTCTAGTATACAGGGGGATCTGTCTAGTATACAGGGGGATGCTGTCTAGTATACAGGGGATCTGTCTAGTATACAGAGGGATCTGTCTAGTATACAGGGGGATCTGTCTAGTATACAGGGGGATCTGTCTAGTATACAGGGGGATCTGTCTAGTATACAGGGGATCTGTCTAGTATACAGGGGATCTGTCTAGTATACAGGGGGATGTGTCTAGTATACAGGGGGATCTGTCTAGTATACAGGGGGATCTGTCTAGTATACAGGGGATGTGTCTAGTATACAGGGGGATGTGTCTAGTATACAGGGGATGTGTCTAGTATACAGGGGATCAGTCTAGTATACAGGGGATCTGTCTAGTATACAGGGATGTGTCTAGTATACAGGGGATCTGTCTAGTATACAGGGGGATCAGTCTAGTATACAGGGGGATCTGTCTAGTATACAGGGGATCTGTCTAGTATACAGGGGATCTGTCTAGTATACAGGGGATCAGTCTAGTATACAGGGGGATCTGTCTAGTATACAGGGGATCTGTCTAGTATACAGGGGGATCTGTCTAGTATACAGGGGGATCTGTCTAGTATACAGGGGATCGTGTCTAGTATACAGGGGGATGTGTCTAGTATACAGGGGATCTGTCTAGTATACAGGGGGATCTGTCTAGTATACAGGGGATCTGTCTAGTATACAGGGGATCAGTCTAGTATACAGAGGGATCGTGTCTAGTATACAGGGGGATCTGTCTAGTATACAGGGGATGTGTCTAGTATACAGGGGGATCAGTCTAGTATACAGGGGATGTGTCTAGTATACAGGGGGATGTGTCTAGTATACAGGGGGATGTGTCTAGTATACAGGGGGATCTGTCTAGTATACAGGGGGATCAGTCTAGTATACAGGGGATCTGTCTAGTATACAGGGGGATGTGTCTAGTATACAGAGGGATCTGTCTAGTATACAGAGGGATCAGTCTAGTATACAGGGGGATGTGTCTAGTATACAGGGGGATCTGTCTAGTATACAGGGGATCAGTCTAGTATACAGGGGATCTGTCTAGTATACAGGGGATCTGTCTAGTATACAGGGGGATCTGTCTAGTATACAGGGGGATCAGTCTAGTATACAGGGGATCTGTCTAGTATACAGGGGATCTGTCTAGTATACAGAGGATCTGTCTAGTATACAGGGGATCAGTCTAGTATACAGGGGGATCTGTCTAGTATACAGGGGATCTGTCTAGTATACAGGGGGGTCTGTCTAGTATACAGGGGGATCTGTCTAGTATACAGGAGATGTGTCTAGTATACAGGGGATTGTCTAGTATACAGGGGATGTGTCTAGTATACAGGGGGATCTGTCTAGTATACAGGGGGATCTGTCTAGTATACAGGGGATGTGTCTAGTATACAGGGGGATCTGTCTAGTATACAGGGGATGTGTCTAGTATACAGAGGGATCTGTCTAGTATACAGGGGATCAGTCTAGTATACAGGGGGATCTGTCTAGTATACAGGGGATGTGTCTAGTATACAGGGGATCAGTCTAGTATACAGGGGGATCAGTTAGTATACAGGGGATGTGTCTAGTATACAGGGGGATGTGTCTAGTATACAGGGGATCTGTCTAGTATACAGGGGGATCTGTCTAGTATACAGGGGATGTGTCTAGTATACAGGGGGATGTGTCTAGTATACAGGGGGATGCTGTCTAGTATACAGGGGGATGTGTCTAGTATACAGGGGATCAGTCTAGTATACAGGGGGATCTGTCTAGTATACAGGGGGATGTGTCTAGTATACAGGGGATCTGTCTAGTATACAGGGGGATCAGTCTAGTATACAGGGGGATGTGTCTAGTATACAGGGGGATCTGTCTAGTATACAGGGGGATGTGTCTAGTATACAGGGGGATTTGTCTAGTATACAGGGGATCTGTCTAGTATACAGGGGATGTGTCTAGTATACAGGGGGATCTGTCTAGTATACAGGGGATCTGTCTAGTATACAGGGGGATCAGTCTAGTATACCAGAGGGATCTGTCTAGTATACAGGGGGATGTGTCTAGTATACAGGGGGATCATGTCTAGTATACAGGGGGATCTGTCTAGTATACAGGGGGATCTGTCTATATACAGGGGGATCTAGTGTCTAGTATACAGGGGGATCAGTCTAGTATACAGGGGGATCTGTCTAGTATACAGGGGGATCTGTCTAGTATACAGGGGATCAGTCTAGTATACAGGGGGATGTGTCTAGTATACAGGGGATCTGTCTAGTATACAGGGGATCTGTCTAGTATACAGGGGATCTGTCTAGTATACAGGGGATCTGTCTAGTATACAGGGGGATCTGTCTAGTATACAGGACATCTGTCAAGTATAGCAGCGGGTGTGTCCTAGTATACAGGGGGATCTGTCTAGTATACTGGGGGATCTGTCTAGTACTAAGGGGGAATCTGGTCTAGTATACTGGGGATCTGTCTAGTATACAGGGGATGTGTCTAGTATACAGAGGGATCAGTTCA